>MEIZ01000139.1:136632-157901 GCA_001723225.1 Globodera ellingtonae | reverse complement strand
AAAAAACTATAGATAAATTAGGAGAAGAATTTAACACCAAAGTATTTATTTTTACAAATTTAAACCCAATCAAATCAAACAAAAATTTTTTATAATCTTTTAATTAGGGTCCAGGGTTTGAAATTGGTCAAAATGAACGTTAATCGGATTCTATGGCACCGTATACCCCTAGAAACACTTTTTTATCGACTTTAAAATGTTTTTTAATTTTTTTCGAGGGGAACGAATCGGGGTGGGGAACAGAGCTGGGCGAAACTAAATATTTTTCCGACAAAACGAAACGAAAGGCGAAACACGAAACGCCCAAAACATAACGAAAAACAGAAAATTTTGCCCAGGCAATTACTCTACCTGAGATGGTCACCCTTCTTGACGAGTGCCAAGGCCATATAATAATGTGCAGGGGCGGCAAAACCACTTTCGTTCTTGTCCAATTCGATTGCCTTCTCCAAATGTTTGATGGCATTTTCGTAGTCCAAGTTGTACCCTTTCAACACCAAATAGCACGGATTCGTGAAGATGCTAAAGTCCATGGCTTGCCGAATTATTTCTTGATGCTGTGATAAAACTTCAATTATTGGACCATCATTAGACATTTGGTTCATTATTTTGTGAAATATGGACTTAAACAAATCACTCTTTGTCTATTGATTATTGTTAGCTAGGGTATATTTATTTTCAAAATCTATATCAAGGATGATCGTATTGTATGATATGATCAATGATGATCAGTGATCACATAAAAAATGGGCTCCTTAAAAAGTTGGCAAAGCTGGCCATCGGGAATGGCGCGAAAAGCTGAAAAAAGTCTTTAGCAGGCAGCTGTCGACGGGGCGGGCTGGCTTTCTGACGTTCTTCCATGATAAAAGCGTCCAACTCAGAAATGAGAACATCCCTTTAATAGTTTTCAATTTCAACAATTTTTTAAATTAAGATAATAATTTAGATCCGTGAATTCAAATTAAATACTCATATGACTTATATTTATTTTTAAAATCAAGGATGCATTGGTCATATCGTAATTCAACTTAATCATCTAAAAATCGGTTCCGAAAAGAAATGGGTGGGTGATTTCCTTTTTTATACAAGGCGATAACGATGACCAAATGCATCCTGATTTGGGATTTCATTACAAAACCCCATAAGCCCTCGTTACTCTGGACGTATTGGAGCGTTCTCGCCTCGCATCTCGACTTTTTCTCGTAGCCAAAAGCCCCAGTGCTCCTCAATCTGATCCAGAATTTCTTCGTTGCCCCCTACGGCGCCGGCTGTACTTTCGCGAATTTCTCCAATGAACGTTGAAAACTTTTCGAACAATCGCTCCTTGACAAGTAATTTTGGTAGCACTTCATGTTTGCACTTTTCAAATGATTGCTCAACCAATTGGTCGCGTTTCGCCAATATGTCCATGTTTTGGTCAAATAAATCATCGTCCAAGTCACATTTGGCAAGAATGAGCTGTGCCGTCCCCTTAATAACCACAAAAATAAGCGATGAATATTTCTAATTGCATCATTTTTTTAGGGACATAGAGTCCTATTTTAATAACGAACCAAAAAAAACAATAATAGGACCGATTTTAAAACCGGGCTTTTGGGAGTCCTAGCACTGATTGACCTGTCAGAAGCTGGATTAGCCAGTCACATGTTTTAATCTACATACGATCCAATCTATTGTTAGCTAAAAAATTCGCATCAGGGTAAAAAGAGTCGCAAAAATCCCTGTATGTATGCATAAAGTGCCGTGCCACCTTTTTGCCTTGTCGTGCCGTACGACCGAATGCCTGCCGTTGGACCCTACTGTTCTTCGGCATAAACGTGACGACCACGTGCAGGCCACCGTTGGCTTCAAGTTCTGCGCTGGTTTTGATGTCGGTGCCTCGGCCGGCATAATTTGTAGAGAAAACGACATCCATTGGGCCAACAAATTCCGTCGTGAGTTGTTCGTCATCGTCAGTATATTTGTGTATTTTAATGTCCGAAAACTTGGATTTGACGGCGGTGCTAAGCTGCTTCACTTTGTCGTTGGTCAGGCAAATAACAAGCGCCGCTCGTTCACACAGCGTAACATGGACCAAAATCTTAAAATACCCAACTAAAGCGATTGTACTTTTTACAATTAACAGCTAATTGTTAGCATTGACAGAGCCATTGGAACCCTCTTTGGAAACGACATTCGGTCAAATAAACTTTTGGTGCCCATCAGGGATGTAACAAAAATTGCCCAGAAAACGCGGGATTCCGGATCCAAGTCTGGAAAACTAATCAAGACCGAGAAAAATCCTCAATTTTGTAATTGCCGGAGAATTTCCGATTTCGACCTAGCCTGAAACCGGATAATTTAATTTTGGTCCCGAATTTTTAGAATTTGTTTGATGCAAAAGCCTACAAATTACATAAGAATCAGGTGCTTCTAAATTAATTTCCCATTACGCTTTCGCAGATTTTGTCAATCCAACTGTTGTGATCATCCTCAATAATGGGATCCAATGTTTCCAGTGTAGAGTGTTTGTATGTTGGCATGAGCGTTATGTCAACATCGTAATGCTCCTTCAGAAACGACTGTTCGTGATTGGTTCCGAGTGTTCCGCTAAGTCCGTAAATTTTTTTGTACCTGCAAATAGTCAGTTCACGCAAGGGATTAGTTTCTTAGCATTCAAACGGCACGGATCCCTCCCCCCTAAAAGTATCCCTGAATTGTTCTGCGAAAAAAGTTATGTTTGGTACGCAGGCGACCGCCAAATTACCTATTAATGAACCCCGGGTTGGTAATGAAGCTGGTAACAAGCGTTTCCGGATCCATGCGCAGTCCATGCTTCAGTTGCAGAAACTGGTGCAACCCATCCGACCAATTGGTGCTGCGCTGCTGCGTGCCCGTGTTTTGATAATCAACTGGGACAACGGCGCCTTCGCGAATGACATATTCGCAATTCTCGTCCATTTGAACTGCCGTTAGCATCGAACCAATCCATTTCGGTATTTGCTGAAGCGCAAACGCACGCAAATGCGGAGGGATGACTAACAGCTCACTCTGAAGTAGATATCACTCGTCAAGATTTTCCAAGATTCCCGATTGAATCTCGACCGGTGGAATTTACCGAATATCTCTATCGGTCCTAAGTACGGGCTCCAATTAATTAATTTTGGGGATTACGAAAAAAGCTATGGCGTTTCTACGACGGAGTCGTGGACGGGCTGTTTCGGAGACGAACCCTACACTCTATGATGTATTTACAAAAAAACAATATTCACCAAAACTTACATTTTTCCCATTTTCGTTGATCATATTCGTCAGCTGAGTTGCCAAATCTGACTCAAATGCTTCAAAAAGCCTCGATGCATCAGCTCTATACTCTTTGCCTTCAATGCACTGAATGAGTTTATTCGCATCCTCCGGATCGCTTTTCAAACTGCCGCGAAACTGCACAAAATGGACCCAACACATCACCAGGATGCCTTCCAAGTATTCCATGCCGGGAACGTGAAATGAAAGCATCAACATCTTTCCCTAAACATAAATTAGGGTTCGTTTAGGTAACCACGAGTTCATAGTAAACTTCCTACAATAGAAAAGGATGTAAAAAGGCAACCATCAACACATGAGATAATGGTAAAATTTCTTATGATACGGGTTTGCGGTTAGCTAAGATGCACTGTTTGATGGCGGACCTGCATCATGTCGTCCACAAGCATGCAATCAACCTCGTCAATCACAATACACTCGAATGGCCGGTGAGGCGCTCCGCGAACATTCTGCACAAATAAGTTCTGGATTTCGTACACAGTTTGTAAATTAACGCAAAACATTGATAATTGGCAAGCAGGCCCGAGGGGGGGGGGGCATGCCTAAAATGTTCAAAAAATTTGCTCGCGGACCCCTCCCATTCCTAAAAAGATTTAAAACATTACCGCATTTTTAAAAGTTACGTTGCAATCTCTAACAAACACCCGCGCCCCAGAAGTGAAACAGAATTCTCAAAAAAAATGTTTTTTTGAAAATTCCTAAAATAAAATGCATTGGCGCTCAGAGGAAAGCCATCTGCAAAAAGTTCCCAAGCCGAGAAGATTGTGATTTGATCAACTTGAGTTTTGACCATATAAGAGCCAATTGCCCAATAGGCAACAAAATGTCAAATGAACGAAGGGGTCAATGGGCAAAAATAGACAAAGTGTCCAATGGATGTGAATTACCTTAGACTTGAACTCGTGGCACAGAACGTCGCCTTGGAATGAGCCAATGTCGCCGTATAAAATGTCAGCAGCGTAACATTTCTTGTAATGAGGACTTAGGCCGCCGGTGCAATTGTCCACCGTTAGTCCGAACATGCCGTAGAACGTTTTGAGATCCTTCGCGTCGCGCCGTGCCAATGCATTAGAGCTAGTCACAACATCGATCTAATTTGTAAACTTTAAAGGAATTTATTTAATCATAGGAATATTTTTTAGAAAATGTTCTAGTTTATCCGATTTCATCGCCCCTAATTCCAAATCGAACATGGGAAAATATGTGAATATCCTTTGGAGAGTAGAGTCCGGACTTGAAGACCTTCAAGTATCCCGAAATTTTAGCCCGAGATCTCAAAAAATTTATTGATCCGGGCTCTAATGGAGACTCGGCTCTGGCCGACCCCTTGATCATGATGTATGCCATAAGCCCGGCTCTTTGTGAATTATTATTTAAAGTTAATGGCGCATCGCGAACGCACCTTAACGCCGTCCCGCAATGCCTTCACAACAACGAACAACGCCAAAATTGCGGTTTTTCCTTCGCCTGTGGCAATTTGCTGTAAATGTCCACGAAGCCCAGCTTTGGTAGGCGAAAGCATCAACAGAATTGAAATGAGCTGCGCATCTCGGGGATAATACCCTGAAATATGCTTTCAATTAATATAAGCCCCTATTTGTTGAACTGGAAGATAGAAAGCCCAAAACTATATTGTGGCATTTTGTAATTTGGTCCCGTAACCAACATTGTACATCCTGTCTATTGGCCACATTACTGTACCATTAGCAATCTTGCAGGCTCGGCAAGCAACCGCTAGCAGTTCGGGCAATGTACGCGCTTGTCGTTGTTGCTTCAGGTCTTTCGCCCACGACTTGATGTCCTCTGTCGTCCAATTGTAAATGGGATGCTTTCGTTGTTGTACTCCAACTGAAATAGAAAATATGCGAAAATTTAACCGTTTAAACGTAATCAGTTTTCTGGTTCAAATCGTTTTTCGGTGGGTGGGCTGTCTCCAGCAAAAGATTCCTACCCTGGGTCGGCCTAGGGTAAGCACTCGACCTAACTTCCTTTAAAATTAATTTTAAAAATTTAAAATTCATATAAAATTCAAGAGTGGGACTAATAGAATAAAATCTGCTCTTTCACAGTTCTTGGTTTAATTCTCATTTTTTTTCTTTAAATATTTTCGAATTAAAGTCAGCGTGATTCTTTTTGCAGTAGCCTTAAATAGGAAAAACAAATTTGGTTAAAAAACTCAGATTTTATCTTTTTTTAAACAAAGGCGATAATTAATTTAAAATATTTAGCGCTTTTTTCTGCGTCGGGACCCGAATCAAGGGTAGAGCAAGAATAAAATTAACCGATTAAACCTTTCTAAAAGGCCATTGTAAAGTTCTTTTCGAGATTAAGCTATCATTAAGCTAAAGCTTTGCATGGTAAGAAAACCGTGGTCTGGATTCAATTCGGCGGTTTGCCTTTTTTCCAATGGTATTCAAAGAAACGGGTAACGGCTAAGGTTATCCGAAGCTGAGGATAAATAAGGGAGTATCGGGTAACTTCTTGAATACGAGTTAACCCGCAGCTGAGGGTAAGGTTACCCGGTTCTTTGCATATGGGCCCAGAAGAAAGCAAAAAAAAGTGCGGTCAGAAGACTTGCCTCGGCGAATGCACTCGCGGACCTCCAGCATTTGGTCCAACCAATCAATAGAGATGGCTTCATCGTTGTGGTTGCGTTCCACCAACTCACGCAGCAACTCCTCGACACTCTTTGAATTATCTTCAGTAAAAAAATTTGAATTTAAAACATCAAAAACTCCAATAAATTCCCGCCTTCCTCCTGTCCTCCAATCGCCGCCCCAATTAAATTCGACATGCCGATTTGAAATGAGATTTGTCGATACCGAAACACTCAAGCAGTGCAAATATGTTTACCTTCTTCCTGCATTTAAAAACTTTCGAATTCTTTAAAATCGTTATTATGTATAAAATTTTTGGTACATATTTTTGTCTTCCACTCCCAAATTTACTCTTAAAATACATTTTAGGATTATTTCGGGCATTATTTTTTTAAGACTAAAGACCGGATTTCGGGTCGGGCCCAGCACGGTTTTTTACGGGGGCCCGTTCTCACGCTTACCCCGTACTTTTTTGGGTTGATAACCGGTTTCGGAGTAGTATTTGCTCAGGGGTTTTTGCATGCATTTTTCCATTTGGTCCAAAAAGAGGGAATAGGTATTATATGTACAAACAAAATGAATTTGTAAGTGCATCGAATCTTCGGACAAAGACTGTGAGGTGCGGGCAGACAGTTTATTTGTCTGCCAATCTCTCTCGCACTCGCCAAGCGCACTGTACCCCTAGCATATACTATCTGCCTCACAATTTTGGTGAGATAGTGTTGTTATATAAGAGAGTAGAGAAAAAAAGAAACTCTAATTCGGCGAAATGTCAACACCCTTCATTTTTTGTGATTATTACATTTTTCTTAATGATTTTTTTTTGAAATATGGCCCAAGGGCTAAATTGTAGTTTAGGTAGACGCCCCAAATATTTTTCGTCAAATCATATACCAATCGATTCCTCTCATCGAGTTGGCACGAATCCGTAAAAAAAATTTCCGCGGAACCACTATGAAAAAAGTTATGGTCCCTTAAAGTTGTCAAAAACAGGAGGGTGTGACCCTCTTGGTCAAATTTGTGGAAAATATTTTTTATTCTAAAAATTGTCTGAAAAAGATGGTTGGTTTCCGCAGAAAATTTTTTCCAGATTCGTATTCATGGGGCACCTAACAACTTTCCCCCCAAAGGAAATGCATTCCTTTTACTTATACCTATATCTAAAAAATTAATTAATAAAGCCCGTATTTCAAAAATTCTAATCTGAAAATTTAAAGCAACTAAGATGAATATTTAATATATTTTGCTATTATTTTTGGCGTTTTGATCCGTTTTTTGTCCAATTTAGCTCGAACCGCCAAATATATTAGCCTGAGTCTTCAAATTGAAAGAATTTTACATTCCGTTTATTTTTTTGGGTTTTAGCTTTTTCAACAAATTTTCCATCCGATTCGTTTAGCTCTAATGGTCCAGCATTATCCTAAGCTCGAAAAACACTTTTTGTCATTTATCCGAGAGGGCGATGCCGAGGGACACTAGAGACCGGAAACTTGGACCCAAAACCCAAAAATTTTTTGGGTTTTGGATCCGGACTCTATTTGACACTAAAATAATTATAAGTAAGATCTAAACTTTTGAACAATGTTATTATAAATATTCACCCTTTCTTGGGCAAAAAAATAAAAATTTGACTTGATTGTACCCGAAGTCGGGGACCAACCCTAGTCATTGTCGAAATAATCATTGTCAAAATGATTTTGTTTGATTATTCCAAATTAGTTTATCACTCGTCGAACGGACTATCAGCTTGATTGTGCACTGATTGAAGAGATTGAAAGGAAATTGGGGACGTTTTGCAATGTTGATCACCCATAAATCCGGGAGGTCCGTGCATTTTTTTTTTCAAAAATTCACGTTTTTTACTGATTTTTGCGTTTTACCGATGACCATCCAGAATCATTGTGCGATAACAATTGTTTACAGAGGTCACAGTCCCTCTCCCCCTTTGACCTGTCAATTCATTTTTTCTGCTGTTTTCTCTCCACAAATATTTTGCAAATATCGATCGACCGTTCACATTTACCTATTTGTGCTGTTTCGACAAATAAACGCTTCGCTCCGGCAAAGAAAATCCCAACTTTCATTTATAAATAAATGTAAATTCATTCGAAACGCGGTTAAATATTCATTTGTTAAACTTTTGTCATTGAAACTCAATTTTGATTTTTGTAGTAAAAAACATGTCAATTTTGCCCGAATCAACAACCAATGAAGGGGACATAACAGCCGATCAGGGTAAGAAAATCGATTTAGAATATATCATAAAAGCCTTATGTAATGCCCATTTTTTCAGAATCGTGGCCTCCAAATTTCGCCAATTTGAACCCTTCCGAAGAATTGCGTCTTTTGCGTGCCCGAATTGCCCAATTGGAACGCCAACAAGCGACCAAGTCGTCAACTACAAGCGCCAGTTTTGATTTGTTGGCACAAAATGGAAATGGTAAATACGAGAATTTTCGTTGATCGGATGGAGTCATTTTCTACAAATTTGTCCCCGGAATGACAATTATTTAATTTTTCTGTCATTTTCATAAATGAAAGATGCGGCGGACACTTTGTGCGATCAAAACGATGAAATTAAGCCGAACAATGACAAACAATCCAAGGCTAAGTATGAGGAGGAACAACCAAAGTTTGATCAATTGGAAGTGAGTTTTGTTTTACAGTCTGTCGGGTTCAATAGTACATCATTTTTAAATAATTTTTAATTCTAAAGTTTTATTAATTAATTTAGCCTTTGCGGGAAAAGATCAAGCAAATTGAATTGGAATTGAAAGGCATCAAGCAGTTGAGGGGGGGACAGATTATGGAGGAGTACCAGAACAAACAGCAACAGACCATCATCGACGCGTTCATTGAAAAACTAAAATGTAACTTGTTATAGAAAAACCCCATTTTAACCTTGAGAACAGGGACGTACGTAGCTAGAAAAAAATTTCGGAGGGGGGAATTGATCCATCTGACTGCGGCGCTCAGATGGCATTCCCATTTGAGCGCCAGGAGCGGCCCGGCGGGATTTTTTTGATGGCAATTTGTTAAGAAAATTGATAAAAAAGTTGTAAAAGTCATTTCGGGGGGGGGGGAATTCCCCCCGCCCCCCCCCCTGGCTACGTCCTTGCTTGAGAATGCGCTGCTGCTTTATTAACCATCTTTTTGTTTGCCACAATATTTATTTATTTCACCGTTTCAGTTTCTATTGATCAGTTTTCGTGGATGCAAAGTGATCAGCAGCAGGCAGTACTGGACGGACTTAATGGCAATGAACGTGAAGAGAAATTGAACAACTTTTTGGGGCAAATTATTGAAGGACGGAACAAAAAGTTTGAGGAACAACAAAAGGAAACGGACAGAATGCTTCAGAAGCAAATGGATGAATTGGGAAATAGTTCAAAAACAGAACTCGAAAAGGTGGGAAATATGGGCAAATATTTTAAGAGTTATTTTAAGTAGAGTTGAGGGCCGGCATAATTTGAAAAAATCGGGGAGGGGAGAAAAAAAGTACCGGGTCGGGACTAATGGTAAAAAACCGGACCATATACATAAGAGTTTTGAAAGAACCAGTAACAAAAGTTCAATCTAAAAAGGCAGTGCCGTACCGCTGTCCAGGTGGTGGTTTTTTTTCAATTATTTTTTTTCCGATGGTTTTTCAAAAACGCCGAATGACGAAACTTTCCTCTAGATTCATCTGATTTTAAAGCTATTAATCCTCTATTTTTAGACATTTAAAATTAAATAGGTAATTAAAGGGAATGAATCAGCTGAAGGGGGAACTGTTTGCAAAAATGGAGGAGTATCAGAAGCAACAGCAACTGAACATCGACGAGTTGCAGAAGAGAGTTCGCGCGTTGAGAGAAATTGACAATTTCGGTATAAAACTTTGTTCATAATTCGGAAAAAAAATTCCTGTCTTAGGCACAGTTTGAGCTTTTAATATTTTGAAAAACAAAAAAATTAATTTCTTAGTGCCAACCCTTCAAAATCGGTGGGATTACTCTGCATGTCACGAGGAATTGACGCTCATTGAGCCCGAAAAATTGATTGCCCAGTATCATGGATTGTGTTATGGTAAATATTATTCTGTTAGGATTTGATTAAAACGTTTATGAAAAGAGTACAACATTTTTGAATTTCAGGGAGTCGATCTGTCCTCGCTGAACAGCCAATTCCAAAAAAGGATTCCGGCATATTCTACTACGAAGTGACCATTTTGGAGCAAGAAAAGTAATTAAAATAAATAGTTGAAAGCATTTCCTTTTAAAAAAAATAATATTTAGCTCTATTCACATTGGACTTGGGACCAAACAGATGCAACTGTACAACCCGGTTGGACGTTACAACGGAACTTATGCATACCAAAGCTGTGGTCGTTTTTGGGGTCACGAGGTTAAGGGATGTTCCCACGACTGGGATGAATGTCCGCACATCGGAGGAAAACCTTCGTTTGGTGTCCGCGACGTCATCGGATGCGGCGTCAATTTGGCTACTCGCCAAATAATTTACACAAGGAATGGACAGCGTTTGGGTGAGAAAGAAAAAGAAAACGAATAAAAATATAATAAATAGTGCATTTTATTTGATCTTATTGAAGTCCTAATAATTTTGGCTTTATTAGTTAGTGATTTTGTGGATACATAAAATATTTTGCATTTACTTCAGAAACTGCCGGTTTGTGTGTCGATTATGCCGCCGAATTGTTTCCATGCGTTACGTTGTCAGACTCTGACACCAAAATTGAAGCGAATTTTGGCCCGAATTTTAAATTCAACATTGCCGCCGATGGCATTTAGAAAGTGAAAACGAAGGGATTTATGGGGTTTTACTGTTGATGGTTTCCTCAGTCGTTTATCGTTTTGTTGTTTTATTCAATTCATTTTTTTCGAATTTATCAATTAAAAATCGAGAAAAACCAATCTACTGAAGTTACATCTCTTATCGGTACCAATTTTGGAAAACGTCAAAAATGTTATCAATTGTTGCTTTTTTTCTTCAAATGCCTTCACTTTGCCAAAATTGCGCCATTTTTGGGATAAGATAATCGGGATCAGGGATGGGCAAAATTTCGGGTTCGGGTGTGGCCCGAAATGCGCCAATCTCAAATCTGGGCTCGATAAAGAAGTTACATTTTACGAGCCTCGATTCTCTTAACTTTAAAATACCGATACCGAAAAATAGCGGCGCCAAAATGGTAATCCGGTCCGGTATTTGGTTTTTTTGGACCTTTTGAATTTCAATTTAAACGAACAAAAAATTAATTTCCACTTTTTACGTTTCTTGGAACTGTCCCCACTTTTTCCCACTAGGGTATTGTCTTTTACACTAAAAGATCTTTTGGCATCGTCGGTGATGGCGTCGGATGCGGCGTTAATTTGGAAAATCGCCAAATCTTTTTCACTAAGAAGGACCGGCCGACCCATACCCCCAACCATTTATTTTCTAAATTCCCAAAATCAATTTTTGCCTTTTGAAAAGCCCAAAATTACAATAAACGGCAGGTCCGTCCTTTTAAATGATTTTTTTTTTGTAAGAATTGATTTTTGGAATAGCCGAACAAATAGAAAAAAGAGAAGCAAAAAATATCTCCAACCTCAAAGCTTAGGGACAACAAAACAAGATTGATATTAAAAAGGAAAAAGCAACATTTTCAAAGCTTAGTCAATGTTCTCAGTTTGAATATTCCCTCCAAAGTCCGTCGTCCTCCGTTCATTCATTTTCTGGGCTTTCGTTTGCGTCGAGGAGTCTGAAAATAGAAATATAAAAGAGCGAAATGGGCGTGGATGGAATCTGGGAGGGCTACAGATCTTTTTGAAACTGGACGTTTCGACATGAGTTTTAAAAGTTGCCTAAATGTCGATTTGAACCGGGAGACTATGGGGATGTGATCCAACAATTAATTCAGCCTCTTTACTCGTCGCCGATGTCACTGTCTTGGAAGTCAATGCCAATGCAATTCCACTGACGCCAATTCCGCGCAGCTGTCCCCGTCTCCCACTCAGCCCATTTTGCATCGTCGCGCTCAATTGGACAACGAACCAACAACATCCAAGAATAGTCGTCACCAAATTGTCGCTTAATGTAACGCAACTCCAATCGCTCTCCCGTCAAAATGTTTTTCAGTTCAAATGGCACAATGACACCAAACCAATTATACAGACAGATGATGAAATTGACCGGATCGGTCGATTTGAAAAATGCCTAAATGGAATAAAGTAATTTAAAGCGCCGATCCCAATAAAACAAATTCAAAAATCACCATTTTCAGTCCCTCCATTCTTTCCGAATCAAAATTAAAGCTTTCCAAGACCTTCGGAATGCCATCCCCGCGGGGCGTGTACAACCATTTAGCCAAAGCTTGTTCAGAAGAAGCGCTGGCACTGTCATCAGCCGGGAATGCGGGAAAAATAGTATCGCAATGGATCAATCGGAGTTTTGGGCAATCGTTGAGAACGGTCGGAGAGAATTGGCGCCAACCGTCGAGTTGGAAGGTATACAAGTCAAGTCCGCAAATGTTGTCCTTGATCAAGGGCCAAATTCGGTGCCAAATGATCTCCCAACTGCGGGTTTGGTCGTCGATTGTTCCAATTGAAAGATTGGTGCCTTTGGAGTCGAAAAGGCGGCGAATGTTTTGGATAAATTTGATGACATTTTGGTCGATGTAACTAAAGTTTATGAAAAAACAAATATTTAAAAGCTGATCAAATGACCTTATTTCAAGGACTCCGAATCCGATCACTTTATCTGGCAGCACTTTTTGCGGAATTGGCAGACGACGTTCAATTTCTTCGCCAAAGCGTTTGACAATTTCAGCGCCATTCCCCTCAGCCGCGCAACAAATTTCCAATCGGCCCAATGACCATTCCTTTGATTTGAAATGCGCGTCCACCAAAAAGTCAAATCGGTCGCTGAGAAGCGCAACTTTCAGTCCAAGCGCAAAAGGGCCACAGAATTTGAAAACTTCGAACAAAACGTCGTCACAAATAAAACTGAAAAACCGGAATTAAATGAGATGAATTAGTGCCGCAAATAAACAATTTCCAGTTTTGTTAAAATTGCTCAAAATTAGCAAAATTTTCTCGTTAAAGCGGGAAGGGCGTGAAAACCATCGAAAATTTCTAAATTTTTTCTTTCGTTAATGAAAAAAAGACTTTCATTTCGGTGAGGTCGGGGCGATTCCACTGATCTTGTAGAAATAAAGCAGAACTCACATTGCTTTCAATTGTTTCTCCGCATTCTTCGGATTGTCAGACATTTTTTGCCGTTGCAAATCAAATGATTTTTATTGATTTCAATAAGTAATACTGTGAAAGACGTAAGTAAGTAACGTTAGAATACGCTGGTTTATGCGAAAATCCAAAAATAGTCAGAATAATGAATTTGGTTTTCAAGCAGGTGTTCATGTTGATGATCAGAGTTCGACACCCATTTTCGTGAGATTGGCGGAAACACAACGTCCTGCCAAGACGGCAACGGACGTGACACCATAGAGTTAACAAATAAAACTACTCTCGCTGTCGTGCGCAATACATCGCCAACCCATTCGACCGCCTTGCTTATCGCCTTTCCCATTTTATTCATTTATTAATTTTCCGAATGTTTTTTTTGTTAAAAAAATTCCCAAACCCATAAATTTCGTAGGAGCTCAAAAAACGCTGATTGAAAATGAAAACCGAATTCTCCACGTGGAAAAATCCAGCCGGAGGTGTTAATTACTTTCATTTTTTCAAAAGGGTGGTGGACGGAAAGCATTTCCAAAATTTTATTAATTTGATTTATGACGAAAATCCAAAATTAAGTAAAAGTGATGAAAATGAAGTGAGTAAAAACATGACGTAATAAACAATAACAAAATGTGATCCTTTAAAAAAACGCTCAAGGGACGGGACGGAGAAAATGTTTTTCACTTTTTGAGAGAAAGAGAGAAGAGAGAGAGAGACAGAGAGAGAGAGAGACAGAAAGAGAGACAGAGAGAGAGAGGGAGAGAGAGAGAGGGAGAGAGAGAGAGGGAGAGAGAGAGACAGGGAGAGAGAGAGAGAGAGACAGAGAGAGAGAGTGTGGTTAGAAAGTTTGGGGAATTGGTTACCGTACAGTAAGTAAATGAAAGGAATGGACGGGCAAAAAGGGTCAGAGATGGGTAAAAATGGTGAGAATGAATGGATAAACATTTGCCGGGGGGGGGGACAATTTCGAAATATTTATTAAATAAATGCCAATGTTTACAGAACATTTGTGGCCAACTTTCGCCAATTGGACCCTTCCGAAGAATTGCGCCTTTTGCACAAGCGAATTGCCGAGTTGGAACGCACCATAAAAATGGAATTGAAGGCGATTAAGTAAAAAATGAACAACACAAAACTGGAGTTTCGAAAATATGTGAATATTTTTATTTTCTAACAAAAACAGTGCTTTTTTCTTGCCATTTGTTCACAGAAGGCACTCCGCGCGGAGTTGGAACATCAGAAATTGCTAATTGCTCATAAAGACATAACCGCAGAGATGAGACTGAACATGGAGGAATTGAAGCAGCAACAGAACCAAAAGGAGAAAATTGGCAAGATTTTACCATGGAAAGAGTCCCAAAAGCTTTTCAATTAAACTTTATATGCGGAAATGGAACTTAAAAGTCAACGGAATTTGTAAAATCGGAACATTTCTCCGTCAGCAGCGGAGCATCAAACGTTGGAACACAAGCCACATTTTTAAATTTTGGCGTTTAAATTAATCTTTTTTTTTGGGTAAAGCTTTCTCGACTATTATTTATCCCTTAAGGCGCCCGCCCTTATAGCCGGCTATCTCCCCATTTATTTTTTTTTGCACCGTTTCAGTTTCTATTGATCAGTTTTTGTTAATGCAAAGTGATCAGAAGGCATTGCTGCAAAGACGATGGACTTGAGCAAAAACAAATGTCTTGGATAGGATCGAGACTTTTGAGGGGACCTGGATTTTTGAAAAAATCGGAAGCGGAGTCAAAAGTTAAAAAACAAGGACTAAATTTTTTTTGGTCCCAAAATTAAAGGGAATGAATCAGCTGAAGGGAGAGCTGATTGCAAAGATGGAGCAATATCAGAAACAACAGCAACTGAACATTGGCGACTTGCAGAAGACAGTTGCCTTGTTAAATGATAAAATAAATGGAAAAGGTAATTTAACAAACATTTGTTCAGAATTCGGAAATTCCCTTTCTTTTAGGCATCAGTTTTTTAAGCTTTTAATATTTGGAAATATAAAGGCCAATTTCATTATAAATTATTTGCTTAACTAATTTATTTGTTTGTGCAGACACTGCCAATTTATTTGTTTCTTTTGCCGCCGATTTGGTTCCATGCGTTTCATTGTTACGCTGGCGACAAAATTGAAGCAAACTTTGGACCGAACTTTGAATTCAAATTCTGATGCTGAGCAAGAAGCCCCAGGACCAGGGTTGCAGCGGATTGGGAAAAAAGTCGGATACGGATTTCGGATCGGATTGCCCATAATTTCTCGGATCGGATTTCGGATTGGGAAAAACACCGGATTTTGGATAACGGATTTCGGATAAAGAAAATAAAAAAAATTTTTGGTTGAAAAAATTCAAAATTTTGTGATTTTTTAAAAACTTTTCGGTATAACAATTATTCAATGTAACCCTTAAGTTCAATATGAAAAATCGCAAAAAGGCCAACTATGGTGAAGAATAATTTCCAGCTTCTCGGCGGAAACACGGTTTTGGACAGCTCTTTGTGTGGGGGTCGGCGGTGCCAATAGGCGCCGCCGAGAAAAATTTTTGAAATTTTGACTCAATTTTGTTAAGAAAGTAGTCAAAATTTTAACAAAATTAAGCATTTTGCTTCGGAATTTCGAGAAAAACTAGTTTACGTAAGAATGGAGGATGTCCGGCGGTGCCGATAGGCGCCGCCAGGGAAATTTTTGAACATTTTAATGATATTGTTAAGAAAATTGAAGCAAAAATTCAGAAAGACGTGATGAATTTATTTTAAAAATTCTTGTATCTATTCTTTTTTTGCGCGCATTTTTAGTTAAAAATCTTATTAATGAGGGGATGCCTATTTGAGTAGAAGGGAAAACCAATAAATAAGTGATTGCACTCAAGCGGGTTTGAACCGAACACATAACATAAAACTCACCAAAAGGAGAAACCACTAGGCCATGACCTACTTTGCAGACATACCGTATATGCTCTTGTAATTCCACATGTGGAATTATTTTTCAACCTCCTCAGAAAGGGCGGAATTATTAGAGAGTGTGGAATTATCAGAGAGTGTGGAATTATTTTTCAACTGTTTGGTGATAGGTATGTTCTTTCTATCACGAAAATTCTTCTTCATTTCACCCAATTTCTTTCCAAATCCAGAAGTCGTATCTGTCCTTATTTTTGAAAATTTTCGATACGACCCCTGGGTAAAACACAAAATTTGACCCCTAAATTGATTTTGGAGAAAAATTTTCTTCTGGAAAAATTCTTTAAGAAAAATGTAATAAAACCCAAAAATGCACCCCTAAAATCCAACTTTTTTCAAAAAAATTCCTTAAGAAAAATGCAATAAACTCCAAAAATGCACCCCTAAAGATTGACTTTTCAAATTTTTAAAAAATGCAATAAACTCCAAAAATGCACCCCTAAAGATTGACTTTTCAAATTTTTAAAAAATGCACCCCTAAAATCCAACTTTTTTCAAAAAAATTCCTTAAGAAAAATGCAATAAACTCCAAAAATGCACCCCTAAAGATTGACTTTTTTAAATTAGCCGTTAAATGAGGTGGGGAATTATTAGAGAGGCAGGAAGTGCGGAATTATTAGAGAGTGTGGAATTATTTTTCAACCTCCTCAGAAAGTGCGGAATTATTAGAGAGTGTGGAATTATCAGAGAGTGTGGAATTACAAGAGCATATACGGTACCTTACATTTTTGTTTCATTTTTCTTATAAAAATTGTTGAAAAATATCAGACAAAAAAGTCTATTTATCCGGATTTCGGATCGGATTACCCAAAATTTCTCGGATCGGATTTCGGATTGGGAAAAACACCGGATTTCGGATAACGGATTTCGGATGATCCGCTGCAACCCTGCCCAGGACTAGGGGTGGTCGAAATTTCGTTTCGTTTTTTTCATGGATTTTTTGGTTTCGTTTTAGTCCTCTAATTTTTTTTCGTTTCAAGTTTCGTTTTCGTAAATGAAAATTTTTTTTTAGTTTAGTTGAATCAAACCAAAAACACCCATTGGATTTTTGGTTATGGGCGATAATCTAATATTTGGCTTCACAAAGCGGGGTGGTGTACTGCGTCCTAAAATTTTTTTTTTCGTTTTGTTTTCAAAAATGAAAATTTCTGTTTTCGACCACTCTTGCCCGGACAGTGAAACCCAATTTTTTCTTTTAATTATTTGTTTCTTTGGAAGATTACGGTCGATGGATTTTGACAGTTATACATTTCGTTTTGTTTTTAATTTGTCTGATTTGATATTTGTTGTAATTCGAAAATTAATTTTCTGTGTCTGGGTCAGAGAAAACTAAAAAATACGGACAAAAGGTCCCGAAAATCGGACAAAATTTGACGAAATGCATCAAGCAAAATTGTTTCCTTTTTAATACAATTCTTGGCATAGCAATTTTTTGAATTTGTCCGAGAAGTTCGTGATTTGAGCTCTCTAAAAACATCTCTACTGTCGAAAAGCTTTTTTCAAAAATAACTCTGTATAATTTTCTCAATTTTGACGCTTTTAGAATGTACGCTCTAAAAGATATACTTTTTCAAAATTCTTTGGCGGCCTATAATCTTTCATTCTGTTCCGATTTGCTCGTTTTTTGGCGAATGGAAGCTCACGCTGAGTTGATGCTATCATTAGTTATAGCTTTACAATTCTTGGGCGCGTGACCCGTGGACTGAATGCAAACTCGAGACAAATGGATTTTTTGTGCTGGATAAGGAATGCAAAAAGTAATTTTCGCCAATTTATCATTAAACAAATTCATTGTTTATATATTAATATTTCGCTAAACTATTATTCTCAGCTAGTTTCGGGGATAAGAGCCGGGTAAAATGGAGTAGTTGAGGGGCGGGGGGGGGGGAAATAGCAGAGAATTCAAACGGAATAAATTGGCATCGAATTTAAGACAAATGCCATCGGCGATCGCTTCAATTTTAGTGCGATAACAGAACGACGAAATGCATGGAAACAAATCGAGGGAAAAATCGACGTACAAACCGTTAGTTTCTGTAAAATAAAATAATTAAAAGATTTATTAAATTCAAAAATATGGGCCATCGATTAGTTCTTTAAATTGGCGAAACACCCCAAAAACGGGTAAATGCACTTAATTTTTATTCATTTTCTTTCTCACCCAAACGCTGTCCATTTTTTGTGTAAATAATTTGGCGAGTTGCCAAATCCACGCCGCAGCCGATGACGTCACCGACACCAAACGAAGGAATTCCATTGTAGATGTAAGGGCGTCCAGTGTCGATGTGGCAACATCCCTCAACTTCGTGACCCCAAAAATAGCCGAGACCTGCGTATGCGTAAGTTCCTTCGTAGCATCCAACACATTCGTCCAATGGCATTTCTTTCGTCGCAAGTCCAATGTTAGAATAGCTAAATATAATTTTTAAAGAAAATGCTTCTAAAGCCTATATTAAATATCATTTCGCTTTTGTGCAGGTTATTGCATAAAAAGTGGCACTTTTTGATTTGGCTATGAAAAAAGTATTTTAAAATCGGTTACAAATTTCTGATTTTTCTATATGCAATAAATACTCCTAATAAGTAGATGCACTTTGATAGGTAAACGGCAGGGTGACCACCTGCTGCAAAAGCACGCCTATTAGTTGGGAATAGCAGCGGATAAAGCTCGGGCACAGCGCGCTCCGGATGCAAATAGTGCCGCGAAATGGTGATCTCCTCGGCATCCGACAACACTCCGGACGGAACTGTCAAAAGCAAAATTCAACCGAATTTTGGAGTCGGAATTATGAAAATATATTAGGTAGATTTGGCATTTTAAAATTCAAACTGTCCAATCCAAATGAATGATACCAATATTCTGAGTAAAATCCTTTTTAGGGATGAGCGGAAAACGAATTTTGAAAAGTGCCGGGCYAAGCATTGCGCGTCTGTTTTCCGCCGAAGGCTCTTCCCCATTTTGACGGCATTTTTCGTCCGCCCAGCGAAGTGCCTTATAAATTTATTTTTAATTAGGGAAATTCGAATATGAGAAAAGAAATGGTCGGAAGTTTTTGAATTTACTCCGCRAAATGTCCACCCTCGAAATAAATATCTATATTATACAAAAAATGTTTTTACGGCATTCCAAATTGTAAGTTCGTCGTTGATGATCAGCTTGTCACTGTCCAAAATCTCGCACAATAATTGCTGATCAATTTGCAAAAACTCTTCCGAGAGGATCAAAGTTTCCGCATTTTCATCGATGTAATCCAAACAACGGCGGGCAAAGTCCCAAAAAAAATATAAATTGAAATGTAAATGTAAATAATACTTAACATTTGGGTTTAACAGGTAATTGAAATTGTTTCAGAAAATTAATTTCCAAAATAAAACAAATATTGTAATTGTTGTCCGGAAGATAGAAAAAAACATTCCTCACCTCTTCTCCAAAAAAGCGAGCCTCGTCAAGTGCGACAAAAACATTCAATTTCCATATGAAGTTCAAACACGAATTGAAAAGTTCAGGAAGATTATATTTGTCGGCTAAAAGACCATTAATGCATTAAAAATTTTTGTTTTTGAAATTTTCAAAACTAAAAATTTTCTACTGTAATTTAAAAAATAAATAAATTTCACCATAATTATATTTCAAGTTAAATTGCAAAAAAAGGAATTAGCGGTTCAATTTCTTAAAATTCACCCGCATAAAGCACAGAAATTGCATTGTCTCCTTTCAGTCCACTCAAATCCTTGGCGTAAATGAAGCTGAGCATCGCCTTGAACGCCCCCGCCTCCACGTCGGGCACCTCCACGGGCTTAATCTCTTCCGAAGAGCCTAAAAATGATTTTCAAAAAATTTAAATAAATTTTAAGCACCGGTCCCAGCGGCGGCGGCGGCCTTTGCATTTGCCTCGTCATAACGAAACATTGCCACAAAAACGTCGGAGGCTTTCTCCAAAATCGCTTTATGTGCCGGCAAAAGCTTCAAATTCAAATTAAAAAAATAAATCCTAAATTTTTAATCTATCCCCAAAACTCGCCTCTTTTTCGCCTCCTTTCCCCACCAAAAAGTGAACATCCGTACGATCGGTCGTCCGCAGTAAATTCATCATCCGCCCCGCCAATGCTTTTGCTTTTGGCACTTTACAAAATTTGTTATTAAATTAATTTTAAAGCGAAAATAAATAACCCAAAAATGTTCAAGAAATTTTTGTAAAAAGAACAACATTTTAATTTCAGATTTCGTAACCGTCCGTATCCGTGACGTTCCAAATCCAAATTTTTCTGTTTTTAAGGAAATAATTTAATTTTTATATTTTCTTAAATTAGGACCAATGTTTTGGTGCGCGTGGTCCATACCAACAATAAATGACAATCAAAAGTATTTATTCTTCCCCAAAAAAAATCCGATCTTTAGGAGGGGGGGGTCACCCCGAGCCAAAAAAAAGTCGGGTCGGGGACGACCCCTTTTTTGGGCTCGGAGTTCGGGGCCAACCCTAATTTTAACAATTTTTATATTAAATTTAATTCGAATAAAATCACCATTTTGTTGGTGCACTTTTTTTATTCTCGATTGAATAGCTCCAGCATTTCCTGAATTTGATTTTTTAAATTTGATTTTGTATGAAAAGTTTACCGAGCTCAACAAAAATGGCTGCAAAAACAACAATTATCAAAAATGAAGAAATGTTATTCATTTTGAATTTATTTTAAAATTAGAAACAGTGTGAAATTATTTAATTTTAAAGGCTTTAAATAGTCTGTTAAAATGTTATTATGTTTATAAACGACCAGAATGGTAGATGATGCCAACCTTTCCGGAAAAATGGGTATTTCAAATTGTTTCCTTATTGCCAATAATTAAGCGGAAGTGTTTGCCAACACTTCCCCTGATAAAATAAATAAATCGATTTTCACGTGATCGAGCGACGCACAAATCTTCTTTTATTGCATGAATATGCTTAATTGTAGGGTTACCCCTCCCACCTTTAGGTAATCTGTAATAAGTAACTCGTAATTTTCCAATTTTTTTTTTGACTGTTCTAATTAGAGATCGGAATTTTCAAATGAATTAAAACGGGCATCCAACAACGTTGAAAGACAGTGAATTCTTAATTAGTGTTTTTTGTGTTTAAGACAAATATAAATACTTTTTGTCGCGGAGAACGTAAAAATATTTTTCATTCGATTGACTAAATTTGCACGCACTGCATGC
>MEIZ01000139.1:103883-133177 GCA_001723225.1 Globodera ellingtonae | reverse complement strand
CCCCCCCCCCCCCGGCCCGGTACCCGATAAATATAAAAATTTTCAGCGAAAAATTGTCTAAAATTTACTAGCAAATTATTTTTAATAGTCTGATCATTGACACGCAACTCGTGCTTCTCCTCCGCAACCCTCTGCGCTCTCATCCGGACTAAGGTCCGACCTGCCCAACTCCATCAACTGCTTGAGCAAGCGCACGTCCTGCGGTTGTATCTCGCGCTGGCTGAGCTCATCGGCACGGACCAATGGCAGGAACTCGCTGAGCCAGTCGCGCAACTCCGCTTGCTTATTCGCACTGATCCGCTGTTGTTTGTCTTCATTGTTGCCTTCATCATCATCATGGTCGTCGTCGTTCTCCAGTGGTACGTCAGCCATGCGTAAAAGACCGAACAACTCCGCTTCATTCAGCTCGTCCTGCAGAATGAGGAGAGTCTCCATAAGAATGTAAGAAAACGAACATAAAAATTTTTATCAAAATTATATAAAATTGTGTTGACCAAAAACTTAAAAACGAGAACTCACCTCACCAACTTCCTTGCTGTCCTGCTCCATCTTGTCGTCGCCCTGACCATCCTCGCCCATCCTGTTGAGCATCATCGGCTCATCCAGCCTCTGCTGTTGTCCGTTGTTCTTGTTCAGCAACAAAACTTGCGCGCCCGAACATGTTGCATGCACGGCGGCCATGTGTTCGGCTAACGCCTTAAAAAGTGATTTTTAAATACAATATAAAATTTTTTGAATTTTGATGACGTTTACTTGCACGCTAACAGAACAGAACGCGCACTGCGCGCAGCCAAACTGTTGCAGCGGCGGACACGGTAATGAAAACGACGGACTGAACGTGCTGCTGCTGATGTTGTCCACACTGAATGGCCATCCGGCGACTGCGGCAAATGGACGACGCACCGCATTTGACGGATTGCATTGTGAGAGCAGGCGATGACGATCCATTGCGCGTGCACAGCGTGTAACAAATGAACAGAACTTGCAGCGCCTAAAATAATAATTATTTTTGAAAAACTTTTTACGATTGCCCACTTTGTTTTGATGCCGAGATGCCTGCAAAGATTGTTCAACATCTGTCCGCATTCAACGCATTGCTGGCTGATCATGTCTGAGCTGATCAATGCATGACTTGACCTTGGCCGGATCGAGTTGAGGTCTGAAGAATCAAAGAAAACTTTTGAATTTAGAACTCATTTTAATAAAAACCGTTTAAATTAAAAATAATGATAAAAGTTATAAATTTAAAAAAAAAAATGCAATTTTAGGCATTTTTCTACGGGGGTACCATCGTCGTGGGTTTTATATTTTTCTGTGATCCTTTCATAATTTAAAATGCCTATTTAATGGAGACTGAGGGAAAAAGTTGATTTCAACAAATAAATTACTTTTTTGGTAAAAACACCTATTAACGTTCAAATTATTTTTTAATATTCAAAATCTGTTCCCAACGACAGAATGCCAAACTCGCCTTTGTCATGCATTGTCATGTGCCGTACAAAGTCGCGCATGCGAACCATCGAGTCGCGTTTGTTGGTGGGCGGCACCCAGAACGTCATCAAACAAAAGGGGCATAGCACAACGTGGGTGCCGACATGTTTGTTGCAAAAGTGTTGCAGGAGTGCACCGCGATTGGAAGTCCTTAAGGATGTGCGAGTCTTAGATCAAGTTGAAAGATTTTTCCTTATTTGGAGAGTCTCAATCTTATAAAATTTAAATGCCCTTATTTATAAGATTTATCCTTATTTCAGGCCTTCGTCCTTATCTTGTTTATATTTTCGTTAGGCCCCTAAATCTTATTTTTGGCCTTCCACGTCCTTATTTTGGAAAATTTGTCGTGGGTTCGAGTCCGCTCCGGGGTTACAATTTAGCACCGGACGGTTGCCCAACGGTCGCCTGCAAAGCGATTGATCGATGGACCGAGGGGCCGGTCCTGTTGAGGATGGAGCTGTAGGTTTCACTCACAAATCAGTACACGGTCCGGGCTAATTTTTGATTTTACCACTTTAAAATCTCAGCCCTAGTAATCAAATTCACTTTTATATTTTGGCTTTAAGTAAAATCAAATAATTGTCCCTCCATTCCCATTTTATTGCACCTGAATTGGCATTTGCCACCGCCGAAGTGGCACCCGTACGGCAGGTCCAACTTGCGCTTGTTTGGCAGTTCATGAGCAACAATGTGATGCTGCATGTTCTTCGTGTCAATCACCTGCTCGCAAATGTTGCAGACGTGCAGTTCGGGTTTGCTGTCCAATAGCGGGCGCTTGCCACGCTTGTGCACACCTGTGAGCAGAGCAAGTTGGTTTACCATTACGGAGTTAATTTGTGTTATTTAAATGTTCCAACCAGAATGTTAGACTAAACAACCACGGGTTTATTAGAGAATCTTGTCGAAAAAAAAATATTAAACGATCGAGTTAGAGATTACTGAAAACAGGGCTGTAACCAGAAAAAAATTTCGGGGGGGGGGAGGCAAGCCTTAAAAGTCGATTCTTAGGGGGTGCATTTTTGGATTTAATTGCATTTTTCTTAAAGAATTCCAGATAGATGAAAATTTCTCAAAAATCAATTTTAAGGATCAAATTCGGCGGTACCGATAGGCGCCACCGAAAAAATTTTGACTCAATTTGTTAAGAGATTTGCAACCAAAAACTTCAAATTGACCGATTGAGTACTATTTTGATCATTTTTTCATTAAAATATGAGAATTTTTCACAAGGTTCTAAAATATGGCAAAATCATGGCAAGGGTGGAAATATGGCAAATTTCTAAAATTATGGCATTTTCCATAAAAATAGGGCAAATTGAGAGCCCTGCGCTGATATTTTGTCGCCCAATCCTTCGATATTTTCCGCGCCCAATTTTACGGGCACCCATACCAGGAATAGATTTTATTCTTTTAATTTGAAAAAACGGACGATGGTAATGCAGCCTAGCTCGATAGGGAGTCGGCTGTTCCAATAAGCATTCCGGACACGTATGCAGTCTGCTCACATCGGTTCGTTGATCATCCGTTTTAGCCTCGTCCTCATCACCGTTGTGTTCAGGCAACAGAATTTGAAGATTACTGCATTGCTCATCGTTTTTGGTCGGTTTTTGCTGGGCGACATGGCCCATATGTGATACATGAACATCACATTGTTCTTCAGCCGTTTGTTGCAGCTTTGGAAGGTACACTAAAGTGTAGGGAGTTGCATATGCTTGGATTTAAGGAGAGCAACGAGTGAAATATTTATGTACATTTTCGGCTTTGCCGATAAATTTGCGACTGGAGAGTGACCAAATTTTAAGCAGTATTCAGGAAAGGTCTGATGTAAATCTTATGCTTGGGACCAATTGGATGTGTTTGAAGTTTAGTACTCGTGTTAGTTGGTATGATTGGTAGAACAATAATGGAAATGTGTTGATGAATAAGGAGCTTATTGTCAATATGAATTGCTGATCAGTGGTGGATTCTTGAGTGTATTGGTAGACAATGTTGGTGGTTGGATTTCCTGTGTTGTAAACATGACCTTTCTATCATTCCTCCCCTGTTTCTCCAGGGGAGTCATACAGATTTACCTAACCAATAGCCCTTTTACGAAACTAATACCCCCTTTCCAACTTCGAAAACGTGATCAAAAGTAGAATTTGGTGTGAAGAATCAAATCTGATTTCTATTTCAACCAATTTCGAACTCCTGCCCCCAATCCACAATCTTTCGAAATTTTTGTTTTTGTTTTTTTATAAACAGTTGGTGGTATGAATAAAAAAAACGAAAAAATTTTTTTCGAAAATTGTTCGAATTCGGTTTCAGGTTCGGAAGTGGTCGAAATAGAAGTCAGATTCGGATTCTACGACCTTGAATCCCCCTAGAATCGTGTCCGCACATATGACACCCCCGACATATAATGGCGGCATATTATGACATTTCATGGGCGGCATATTAGAATTTCAAAACAATTGATAAATAGGAAAAGATTTAATAACAAGGTTTTAGAATTGAATTGAAATATTTAACAAATGATCGAAGCAAACGCTTTAGCAAGGAATATTCAAGTAAATAACCAATTCAAAATTACAACAAGAAAAACGATAAAAATTGTAAAATCCAAAACAAATATACGCGTCTTGATTTAAAAACACAATATATAAAGAGCTCAACAAATTTAAAGAATTAAATCAAAGCAATTGACTTTACACTTGAACTTGATTTTCAAGTGAGACTGCACTAAGAAAGATTTGATGATTCGACTAAAATAGTTTTGATAGAACAAAGATATTTTAAGATAAAACTCATTAATAGAAAACTATTAGATTATTAGTAGAGCCCGGACGAGGGCATTTGGAGCGCCAACAAAATGCCAATTCAATTAAAAAGTGCGAAATGTCAACGAATTTTTTTGGCCGGAAGCGTTTAATAATTCAAATCTCGTTTGGTGTGACGTGTTCATCAAAAGAATTTCTTATCATTCTAGCCAGTTAATCTTCAAAAGAATCCTCAAATCTACACAATTTTGATGCCCTTTTTTATTTTAACACAAATTTAAATAAATAAAAATAAAATAATTCACAGCTTCAGGCCTTCTTGCACAATACAAATGCAGCAATTGAAAGAGAAGAGGGTGAAATTTCTGACAACGAATAAAAAGGATGTTTTTATTTTAATGTTATTTTAAAATAATAAATACACAAATAAAAAAGGGAATACCAAGTGAGGGAAAAGTGGGAGCACTAGAAAATGCGACAATAGTAAAAAAATCGGGATCTGAAATAAACAATAGGGGAAATTTAACAGTTTATGTCGTTGATAAATGTTTCCGTTTTTTAAAAAAGGATTAACGCCCATTCCTACAGTAATTCTATTTTTTAAGCTGAACTGACCATGTCCAGATGGCCTTTTGCGCACGCTATCAACCACGGCGAAGAGTTGTTATTCGACTCCTGGTTAACATCAGCGCCTTCGGCGATCAGCTCTCTGCACACCTCGAAATAACTTTCACTTACCGCAAAGAAAAGCGGCAAATTGCCTTAACATTTAAATTTTAAAGTTAAGAATTAAATACGGATTTCAGAGAATGCCTCACCATTCTCCGATGTCCGTATATGGTGATCGATTTGGATTCTACACCCCTAAAAGTTATATTTTACCATTTTTCAATTACTTTTTGGTGGGCATCACTAACAAACAGTAAAGTATTATATTGTCCCCCCACCCCTTTGAGGTTAACCAACAGCAGCTCAATTGCGAAAAAACAAAATGAGCAAAACAATTGTGAGGGGAGGAGAGGGAGTGAATGGCACAAATAATGCAAATGTTATAAAACAATACATAGGTTAATAGTCGATAATAAATTAATCTGATTGCACTACAACAAAGACAATACCGCACGGCCAAAAACGGTCTGACGCAAAATGTGCGGTTGCAGAAATCGGACAAAATTTCCTTATCCGTTATAAATAGGGCTCGGATTATATGCATTTTGCATATTTTTAGTCCAATTAAGTTTCGATGTAATTAGCTCAAAAAAGATGTTGTTACGTTGGCCTTTTTCTTTTTTGACCATTTTGAAATTGCATGTTTTTTACTCTCCCTGAGCTCGTTTTGCAAAGATTTTTGAATAATCTCTAAACAAAAAGAAATAGTTTAATTGTTTAATTTTGACAATGCCAAATTCGAATTCTTTGGCTGATCGGGTGAAGCATTTGCTGAGCGCGGGCAATGATGCGGCGGATGTGCACTTTTTGGTGAGGGAAGGAACCGAAAAGGAGGCGAGTCTTGGAAGGTAATTGGACGTTTTATAAATTCGAACTTTTTTGAATTTAGCTCCTGTCAGCACATAAACTAATTCTGACTGTGGCCTCCGACGTTTTTGAGGCAATGTTTCGTTTTGATGCCTAAAATGCAACGGCCGCCGGCGGGGCCGGTGCGCATTTTGTTTAAAACGATTTTAGCTAATTCGGAAGAGGCTAAACCAGTGTAGGCGCCCGACGCGGAGGTGGGGGCGTTCAAGGCGCTGCTCAGCTTCATTTATGCGGACGATCCGACCGGAATCAGTGGGGATAATCTGTGCTTTACGCGGTGCAATTTCAGTTTTCTAGTTTTTGATTAATAATGACTGAATTAGTCCTCAAGAATTTGCATGTTTTTTTTGAAGTAAAAAAAATATTAAATTAGGAATGTTGATAAAAATGTCCCTAATTTCAGCTCAAAAAGTTTGCGCATATGAATTTAAATCGTTAAAAATAGTTTTCAGGAAATTGGCTAATTAATTCAAAATAAACAATGCATGTTGAAATTGAATTTAAACGGCGAGTTGATGGCACATTTATAAATTTAATGTAAATGATTATTTGACAATTTTGATCTGCAAAAAGTGTGGCATTTTAATTTGTTAAGGTAAATTTTCTTTTTTATTAATAAGGTCGAAATTTTGGCAATAACAAAAAATTAATTAATTAATTAACATACAAAACATTGAAAATACGCCGCCTTTGGTTTGTTGAGTCCTCTGACTTCCTTGTATTGGCCATTAATCTTCAAACAAAATAAAAAGATCAGATTTAGTTTTTTGGAAAACTTTTTTCGGTCTTATGAGAGAGAGAGCCTGGACACGAGGATCAATCGGATAAATCAAAATTTTTTGAAATATCACAAAATCAGACTCAAACGTCCCCTACCGCTCGACCCCCGACTCTTTTCAGCTACTCCTCGACGGTGTCCCCGTCGTTTTAAACAAAAATTTTCGTATGAAAGGAGGAAAGAAGAATCCTATGATCCCCGCCCCCTTGAGCAAAATTCTACGGTTGTGGATCCCTTTTCTTACAAAATTCCATAGAAATTTCTTAGCGGTGCTTATCGGCTAGTTATGCACGAGACGCAAAAAGAGTTTTTGGGTGTATTGCATTTTTTGTTAAGAAAATAGGTCCGGAATACACAAGTTTTTTAAGATTTTATTTCTGGGAGGGGGTCAGCGGTACGATAGGCGCCGCTATGCTTTTCGAGACTAAATACTCGAGCCGAGACCCAAAAAACTCGAGACTTTCTCGAGTCAATACTCGAGACCGAGCTCTTGAGCATCATTACTATAGGCACCGCCGACCCCCCATTCCCCACCCAGAGCTTAAAATAGGTCTAAAAAGGCCGCTGAATCAATTCCCCCAAGATTTTTAGTTGAAAATCTCGATCGGTCCTCAAGTCCGGGCTCTATTCGCAAACAGCCCTAATGACAACCTTTAAGAGTGGATATTTCAAACTTTTAACTAGGGTTGGACACCGGATATTATCCGGGTCTCCCGAATACCGGGTAGCTCAAAAACACCACGGATATCCGTCTGGATACCGGTTAATTTGGCTGGGGTTGGTCCAAGACCCGGATAATTTTACTCAAAAATTTCGAACCAGGATACCGGTCCCGGTTTTGTCCAAACCTACTCTTAACTTTAAAAATTTTAATGAAAGAATGAATACCACGACGACTTTGCAACCCCATCGGCTTTCACTCCTTCGAGCTAACGGACATTTTCCCTGGCCTTCAGGGCAACAGGGAATGCCTTTACCTGTCAATGGATCCCTATAGCAGATAGCTACAGTTTCGGGATTCCTTTTAGTGTCAAAAAGGAGTTCAAGGCAATCGCCGGAAGGCACGATTTTTGCTTCGTCTATTATTTTTGTTTCAAAGCACTCACCAGACTCGTAGGTTAGTTCGAAGAATGGAATTTGTTGGGTGTCGGCCATTAAGTCGACTATAAACGCCGAATTCTATGAGAGGGCAAGGCTTTGTAATCTGGCATTAAATAAAAAGGCAAACAGAAATTTGACCTGATTTTAATGTTGAATTTAAAAGAAAATTGATCAAATTTTGAAAATAAATTCATTTTCAGAATTAACCCAGAACGAACGCATGGATGACCAAACAGGCCTTAATGTCACATAAACATGGCATTATTTATTTTGGGCACCTTGTTATCAATGTTGAGAATAACGACTATGTCCGTGTTGGGTCCATCGGCATAAATCAAATTTATTTCGTTCGAAAGCTCGTCTGGGCAGCAAAGTCTTGCGCCTAAAATTTGAATGGGTTGAACAGGCAAAATCAAATGCGCCGTGTCCAAAAAAGGAATGAATGCCTTGGGCCCATTTGTCCTTCCGGTATTTGATTTCAAGGAACGACCGACTGCAGCGATAGGAGTCACAACCAATCCGATCAGACAAATCTTTGAGTTGAATTCGCACTGTTTTACCACCATGTTTTGGCTAAAAATGCATTACAACATAACCCATTAATATTTGTTTCAGAAAGTCATTTTTTTATTCGTGGAAATATTTTTTATTACCAATTTTTGTAACTCATAAATAGATTCCCCATACTCCGATTCTGGACATGCGCCCCAACCCGTGCACGGTTTTATTATCAGCTAGAGTAATCGGGATTTTAGCAGAAAAATAAAATAAAAACGGGATAGAATTGCTTAATCTCTGTACAAAAACTGGGATTAATAGATCAAATAAACATGTGTAAAGTGCGAAAACCCAGGATTAAATAAGGGAGAAATTTCAGTCCAAAAAGAAATTACAGTCCCGATACCGAGGCTATACGGCCACGAGAGGGCTAAGACCAACATAACCGACCAGGGCAAAAAAGTTTCTGAGGGGGGGGGGCAGGGCGCTCAAAATTCCCTCTTTTGTGCCAAATTCCAAATTTTTGGAAATGCCACATTTCCACACCTGCCATATTATACCATATTTTTGAATTTTGCGAAAATTTCTTATTTAGAGCCGTTTGCCATACATATTTTCTCAAAGGTGATCTGAGTGCCTTGGGGGGGGGGAGGTTGCATTAGAAAATTGTTTTAATTTGTATCACAACTTATAAATGTTTTAAAATCCGTGATTAAATTATTTTTGTGAGGATAACACCGAAATCATTTTGGAAATTGTGCCACTATTCCTTTAACCCTAAATTGAAAATTAAATCTTAAAGTGCCTTGATTATCCAATGACATCGGCATTTAATTGTGGCTGAACCATCGCCGCATTTTAGCACAGGCTTTAGCGTTCGCGTTTGCCAATCGGCTTCCAATTCTCTTTCATTTCCATCAATGCAGTTCCAATCTGAATGGTTTGATTGCAAATTATTTTATATATTCAAAATTAATTAGGCAATTCGGGTTTAAAACGCTTCTTACTATTTTCGATCGATTCGCAATACGCTCCGCCATATCCATCAGGGCAACGGCATTGCCAACAACGTTTAGGGTTAGGATAGCCATTATTCAGGCATTGGTTTACTTCATTTTTGCAGACGTCTAAATAAGCAAAAAACATAAAATGGCTTTCTGGATGATCCGTCAACGGGGCAAGCGGTTAGCATTGCCGCACCAAAGAAACCCATCCCCGACGGGCCAAAGCACCCCATATGACGGTTTGTCGAGACAAACTATATTTTTTCACCCTTCATGCCTTTGCAATAAGCATGGTCGATTATTGCCGCATCCTTGAAAGAGAGTTTCTCCCTTTGGCCAATCGTTTTTTGGTAAAAACGCGAATGTGTGATTATCAAGTGGGGGGCAGGTCTGAAATGTTCAGATATTTAACAACAGTAAACAGTCGGTGGTTTACCCAACACTTGGGTAGTGCATTATTGATCCATAATCAAGTCGAAATTCCCTGTATTTTGTTCCACAACGAGTTGCGAAGCCCAATCCTGAAAAGAAAAACTCAGATAACCCTAATTTATGGGGACAGCATTTTTATGCCCCCCCCGAACCCGAATACCGATAAAAACCCGCACATCAAGTATATTTTAGGGATAAATTTTTTGAAGTATAAATTCATTCAATACAAAATTTGAAATAGTATTTCATGTCTGAACTCACCTTGTACTCTTTGTGATAGTAATTAATTTTGGTGAAATTGCGCGCGTCGTTTCGCTGATGTTCATGGTCTAGGCCAAGCGCATGCAAAAGTTCGTGAGCTGCAATTCCGCCATTGTCCTGTTTATAAAAATTTTATGGGTCTAATACAATTAAATTTGGTAATATTTGTGTCTCAAGTATCCGACTCCTGACAAACAACCCCTTATATGGGCCAGGGTCTTTTATAAATCTTTATTTTGTCCATTAGTCCCGATTTTTCTTGGCCGGGATCTTTTTAGCAAAAATCCAGGTCACGGCCAACTCTACTTTCTGCGAATAAATTAAAGCGCACGACAAATCTGTTTTTTAAAATTGTGTTCTGTTCTCGAACAATCAATCAAATCTTTGTTGTTATTTGGATTCAGGGTACAAGATTCGCAAAAAGCAGAGCGCCGGTTCAATATTTTACAAACTTCGATGCATTCGCTCGCAAGAGTTAGTTTTTGCCAGCCTCCTTTTTTGCCAAGAGAACTTGAGGAGCAACCTTCGCCATTTGTTATGTTTATGCCATAATCCTTTCCAGCACTCACAATGAAGGTGAAATTGACGCAGGTGGCATCCCTAGACAAATTATAATTATTTTAAAATTTTGGCTAAATTAAACAATGAAAATTTATATGTCAAAAATATATAAACAATAAATTACATTCTCAGTAAAACTGCGCATAAGAATAATAATACAAAAATAAAAAACTTTATTTAAATTTCGCAATAATTAGAAATATTAAAACAAACATCGTCATCCGGCTTTGTTTAAAATTACAATTAATTTAGAAATGCACTTAATTATTCTCAAATTTGTGGCAATTTCTTGAAGGAGCATTTGTCCGTCTACTACAACAACAACGGCATTTGCCCCAAATATTGTGCCATCGACGCAAATTTTGTGCCATCGACGGCATCCTTTTTCTCTTTATACGGCTCGTCATCATCATCATCGCCTTTCTACTCGAGCAACTTGTTCTTGTTCCACCTCCTGGCATTCAATTATATTTAATAGAGGATTTCAATATAATGGCAATTTTTTTTGGAAATATAAATAAATAAATTAGAAAAAATAAAATAATTTGTTGAAAATTATTTGAAATTATTAGAAATCCTTAATCAATTTTAATTAACTCATAGAAAACGCTAGGATTTTTTTTATAATTTTACATTTGGATTTATGTTAAAAAAAAATAGAATACATATTAAAATAAAATAATTATGGAAGGCATATTAAAAAACTCAACTAACATTAACTTACTTTGGTCCATTATTTAGTAAATATAATCGTAAATGAGTGTGTTAGAAAATTAATATAAAAATCAAAAAACTCTTATCACAAACCGTGTTGATCAGTGCGTAAAAGCCTTATACCGCCGCTTACGCTTTTAATAAAGCTAAAAAAGCGTTAAGTGTAAATATTTTAAATTAAATTATCTTAAATAGCAATTTTATAAAATAATTTAATAATTATTCGCTAAAATTAATTATTACTTCATAAAAAATAAAATTTTGCTGAAGATTCAAGAGCATAACAATATTTACTTAAAAAAATAAATTAAATTGAAACCACAATCGGCAAAGCTTTAATTGTAACAATAAAGATTCTAAAATGATACGCTAATGGATAACTATTGGATTCGTTATATAATAATTTAATTACAAATTAATAAATTAGATTTTGTTGCAAAAGAATTGAATTATTTTCGACTAATCCAGGGACAAAGTCAAAGGTGCGTGACCGATCTCAAAACTGGTAATTAAAAAAAAAGTAGAAAGATAAATGTTTGATTCAAGTAAAACCGGTAATCTCTCAATAGCATATAAAGTTCTATTTATTATTTAAAATCAAATCGCTACTGGGACATTTTAATTTCGCGTAGTCGTCAAAGTATTTAAAAAACTTCCAAGCAAAAAGCACATTTTGCATAGAAACAATCTTATCAGAGGATTTCAGACTGAATAATTATGAAATTTACATACCTTTTTCATTAACGAGTTTTTTAATGTAAACAAAATTAAAAAATAAAACAAAATTACATTTAGTATTAAAAATTTTATCTTAAGAATAAACTTAAAAAAACTAATAACTCAGAAAAAAATACAACAAATCTTAAAACATCTAACTAACACAAGCATCGTTTAAAATTAATTTTTAATAAAGAATGCTTATTTATTAATTACTATATTATGCATAGTGAGATCGGGACGTCTTGGCCTCTTCTGCCGGCAACGTCAATAAACTGAATAATTGAAAGAAACTGAAATAAAATTTAAATAACATTAACTCATAATAAAATAATTAAGTGAAACTAATTTAAACAATCCGTTGTGATCGCGAACAAATTGTGCAAAAAGTGAACGAATTATACAAATTCATTTTAAAAATAATTATTACCACAACATATATTGATGAATTGCTTTAATGTAATCATTAAGATTTAAACAAGAATTGCAAATTGATCTGCTCGTTGCGACGTTTGCATTAACGTATCGTTGAGGGTAAAACAAAAATAAATAACGAAAGACTAAAATAGACACAATACTTTATAATATAAATTTAAAATTTATATAAATATATATCATTAAAAATGAATAGGGTAAGCTTCTAAGAATTTTTAAACTAAACGCTTAAAATTATAATAATCAATAGAATGCCATTCAGGGCATGGCGTTACTTACAAGCACGAACAACTGGAGTAAAGTATTAATAATAAATAGATTATGAATGTTAATCGAAAATAAAATCCTATCGCGCGGTTTAGGATCTAGCACAGTTGGCAGTTAACTGTCACGATATTAATTTAAACAAAAAGACAAAATCAGTCTAAATTGACTGCATAGTTACTTATGTAGATAATCTTCATTGACTACAAAATTTATATAATTAAAGCCTATTTCGACAATAAGGGTTTACAAGAGATAAGCGTGGAGCAATGACACACAGATAGGTAATAGAAAAGGGCGACGAAGTTTATAATTAAATACAGCAAAAATAAAATAAATTGCTTTTTAAAATAATTTCATTATATATATATTTGTAATTTACAATATTTTTCTAATTTACTTAACCGTGAAAGTTTAGCTAATGCATTATTACATTTGAAATAATTAATTACTTAAATAATTACTATGACAGTATTCCTTGTCTCCACTAATTTAAAAAATCATTGAAAAATGATATCTATGTATAGAAATTACAAAAAAAAAACAATATTATTACTAAAACAAAATGTAATTACATGTAAATTTATAATTTATACAATAGTTATTATTATCATACGTCAGATGAAGACGTTGCTTATACGCTATGCAGGGCCAAGACGTTATGAAAGCAAAAAAAAAGAGTTATGCAACAATAAATATTCGTTAAAAAACAAAATGCCAGACAGATATTAAGCAAATATATTTTAGTATTGTCTTAACATTTATTATATGTATATGCAAATATTTTTCATAAACGATTATGAAATCTTAAAGCTGATACATTATTTACTTTGTTGATGCAAATTGAAAAAAGTAGTAATATTGCATTCATGCTGATATTCACAATGCTAAAGATTGAAATCTGCAGATTCCTAGCTGTAGCTAGGGTATCTGCAGATTGAAAAATCTACAGCTTGAAATCCGTATTCACTATTTAAATATTTAAATAATTATAATTAATAATTGAGAAAAAAAACCTTGCAAATTTGATTAGCTCGTTGCGGCGTTTGAACAAACGTATCGTCGAAGGCAAACAGCAGAAAATAAATAATGGAAATTCATCTTTAATTAATAAAATTAATTTTTGTGCATTCATAAAATTAAAAAATATATATTTTTAATTCGACACTCCGTACCAAATCTTCTGAGGCTTGCTTACCAGCAGCACACCCAACCCCAACCGAACCATCTCTCAAAATTAAAGAAGAAAAACGGCGGGCTAAGATTATACAAAGTTAAATATTTCTAAAGCAAAAAAACATGCATAATAATAGTTATTCATAAAGATAAGAAAGAGGCATACATAATCGAAATAATTACTGCAATACTTGCGCCGACGTTGTCGGAAAATTGCAGTTTAATGCACAACAAATTCCCATGCTGGATTACATATTCTAGAAAACTAAATAATTGTTGAACTTATCATTGATTTAAAAATGAAACATTCATAAATTTTCCCATAAAAATCCATGTAATTATGTTTAGTTGGAAAACCTTTTAATTTTTTGCTATAATTAAAATCCAAAAACGCTGCCAACAAGGGACTTGCGCTTACGTGTCCGATCTGGCGATTTTTAATACATATTGTGGTGGCAAAATATGACAGCAAACTACCGGACAGTTTGAAAGCGGGTTAGGAAAAAAATGTTAACTTTACCAAAACTAAATTTATGTGTATCTGTAAATAAAATTATTCAAGCCAACCGCAGATTTGAAGAATATCGTTTGACCCTGAGAAATAAATTAAAACTATTTAATTCAAAAACCAAAAAAAAACTATAAAATATTAGTCAAGCCCTAAATAATAGTTAAAATTAAGTTGTATATTGCAAGTTAGATTAATTCAATTACGAATTTCTAAAAAACAATAATCCTCTAAAAAAAATTTAATTACAAAAAGGCAAAACATAAAGTTACAACGAGCGTAAAAATTAAGCAATTGGATTACGGTAGGGGTCGACTGAGTCTGGCCGACTGAGTCTGGGCCAACTGAGTCTGGGCCAACTGAGTATGGGCCAACTGAGTCTGGTGCCAACTGAGTCTGGGCCAACTGAGTCTGGTTAGAAGGGAAAAAGTTTGGTTCTTGTGGGTGTCACAAAACGGGTTTTTTTCAAACTCGGCGAATGTTTCTATTTTAATCGTTGAAATTCTCTGAATTCTTTGAAATTTTGCAAAACATCGTTGAATTTATGCCCCAAACTTGTATTAACCCCAACCCTATTATTTTTAAGCTGATACAAATGCAGCCGGCAATAAAAACGCAACGTAAAAAAGATAAGCTCCTTAATGATGGTAAGCTGTACGTCTTCCACTTTTTGAGTGAGTCTGGAGAAGTGAAATATTGGCGCTGCGAATATTTCAACACAGTTGGAGTAAAGTGTAAAGGTAATGCTTTGAAGTTCCATGATCTTTTAATTTATAAAATTAGGACGTTTGCACACTGATGTAAACGATAACATTCTGAAGACAGTCGGTGTGCACATTTGCAACATCAGTCCAGCACGCATAGAGACACAACGCATCGTCACCGGAATTAAACGACGAGCCGTTGATACAATGGAGGGTCCAAGCACCATACGTGCACAGGTCTTGCAAAACGTCCCGACACCCGTCCTCTCTACGGTACCAAGCAAGCACGCAACATTAAAGGTGAGTAGTGGTCGCCAAATAAATAGTGATTTTGCAATAAGATCATCAAACGCGCTCGCAATGAAGTTCATGCTCCACCGGCAGCTCCCGTTGAGTTGAGTCAACTGCAGATTCCACGTGAATATCAGATGTACAGTCGCTCTACCGAAGCTGTTGAACAATTTTTGCTTGCCGATTCAGGCGTTTACAACGAAGAAGGGCGAATGGGTGATCAGAGGTAAAAAATTATAAATTTACAAGTAACATAGATAAGCAAGGGAGACAAGTAAACTGTCAATTAAGAATTTTGATCTTCGGTCGCGCGGTTACAGCAAACTGGGCCGATCAAATCCATCAAATCTATTGCGACGGCACGTTTGCGCTGACTCCTCCACTATTCAGCCAAATTTATATGATTTTAGCAAGGTTTATTTTGTTTTTTAATATGGAAAAAAATGATTATAGACGAGGCGAGTGGACGTTTCCCGTTTGCTATTGCCTGCTGACCTCGAAAAGCAAAGCAGCGTACACGCGCATGTTCGAACTGCTCCAACAATGCTGGCCAACGTTTGCACCGCGAAGTGCTTCAATTGATTTTGAACAGGCTATGGTTGGGGCCCTTCGGGCAAAACATCCGCAATGCAAAATCAACTTTTGTCTGTTCCACCTCGTGAGGAACATGAAAAAACGCATCTCCGAGCAAGGACTGATGCAGGTAGTCTTATTTTTATTGCGACACGCTTTTTTTTATTTTAGTTGTACACAAACGATGTGGCATTTTCATTGTCGGCACGAATGATCACATCACTGGCCTTTATCCCGTTGCAGGATTTGACGCCGGCATTGGCTGCGTTGGAGAACTATCTTCCGGACCAACTTCAACCCGTTTTAGACTGGTAGACAAATTATTTGTAATACAATTGAAAGTTGTGCTTAGGTTCGTTGACAACTATGTTGGACAACTCCGTAACAACGGAACCCGTCGACAGCCACTCTTTGAACCCGAGGAATGGAGTGTCCATTTGCGCACTCTTGAAGGAGCCGACAGGACGAATAATTTTTGCGAGGCTTTTCATCGTCGACTCCAGCGCTCATTTGCCTGTACAAATCCCAGCATTTGGCACTTCATTGACACCATTCGCAAAGAACAAAAAATTGTCGACGCGGATTACGCTCGGTTCATCGCGGGTCATAATCCAGCACCAAAAAAATTAAAATATCGGGACGCAGACGCGCGTATACTGCACCTTGTCCAACTTTATGTTCCCTTCAACAATGGAAATGGCAATGGCGATCATCAATATGCCATGCAAAATCAAAACCCCCAAGGAATAATCGATTTTCTCACCGGAATTTCCAAAAATTATCACATGAAAAATTGAATCAATGATTGTTTTTAGTTTTTGTTGTTGAATATGTTATGTTTGTTTGCTTTAATTTTTGTTTAAGAAAGTTTTATATTTTTAGGATAAGTTGATTGACTTTTAATTTTTATGCCGCTCGAAAACTTTTCCCCTTCTAACCAGACTCAGTTGGCCCAGACTCAGTTGGCACCAGACTCAGTTGGCCCTGACTCAGTTGGCCCAGACTCGGTTGGCCCAGACTCAGTCGGCCAGACTCAGTTGGGCGGTTCCCATTGGATTATGTGATGTAAAAAAATAAAGCAATGCCAAACGCGCGTTTCATATTCCTCTATGTCGTAAAGCATTATGCCTGGAATCGGCTTCAAAAATTAATTAAAAGATTCGAACCCTTACACCGTCTTCTTCACCATCTTTGTGTCAAGTGGGCGATCATTTTTTGAAGACCATATATAAATAAAAAACGATGCCGAAAAAATAATGAAAGGCGCTCGAAAGAATATGAAATTGAATAAAAATATTCTGTTTGATTCCTGTAAAGAAGAATACATATTGTGGTGGCAAAATATAAAATGCGAACGAGCCGGACAGTTTGAAGCGTGTTAGGAAAAAAAATGTTAACTTTACCACAATTAAATTTGTGTGTATATGTAAATAAATTATTTATAATTAGAATTTCTCCAGTTAATAAATGTTAATAAAAATAAAACTTATAAAAATGGTTAATCCTTTACGTTGCTAAAAGTCACATGTTTAATTGAATTTTATAAAAAACTATAAATTTAAAATATAAAAAAAAACTCCCGGCTCATAAACCATTGGAAAATCTATATAGTAACAACATGCAAGATTCGGACTGATTTGATTTTTGTATCGCTCTTTCACCTTTATTTAAAACAAAACTGAATGTCAAAAAAGTGACGAAAAAAATCATCACAACAATAAATTATATAAACAATGTTACTAATAAATTCACCACAATTAACTAACTAACTATGGAAAATTAAGATATATAAAAAATATATTTTAAACAATTAGAAAGAATAACTAAGATGATTCAAAATATAATATGTAATTAAAATATTATGCAATTGTGCAAACCATGGTCTAAAAAAGTAATTCATTTTTATGCAGGGGCAAGGTATGATTATAAAGGATATTTGTATATTAAATAAATATAGATATTTTCAAATATAAATGAATATAGTTGACAAGTAAAAATTTTATAAGATAAAAATATAATAAATAAATGTTAAATTAATAAGAATCCTTAACTACCTATTTATTATTACATTATTTTAACCCTAAGTTTCTTCTGTAGGATTAGTCAAATAATAAAATAAAAATCCTTGCAAATTTTAAATATTAAATTAAAGATAATGCGAATAATCATAAATTCATTATAATAAGCGTTATAAAAACGTTGCTTAAATATATTTAATAACAAAAAATCTAGATTTAGTTTAAAGCTAGCGAGCCTACCTTCGAAACAATCATTGTAACAATAAAGATTCCAGCGTACAAATTTTGTAGAAATTATTAATATAAATAGACATTTTTAACAAATGCGATATATAAATAAAAAATTAATAAACCTTTTATAAACAAAATGAATAACTAAATTTTGATAAATTTCAATACTATACGTTATAATAAATGCTTTCGAAGACAGCAGAAGAAAAATCAGCTACTTCGCTACCGGGCATAGTGTGCCTCGATTCAGCAACATTGCGGTATAACAGCATTCGACCAACAAAACGTTGAAATTTCTTCACGCAGCTTAACAGTTAAAATTTGATAAAACAATTATAAATTTTGCAAAGCAATTGCTTTTAATTAACAAAAAATTACAAAAAACGTTTGACAAAAGAACAATTTAAGACTAACGGGTCAGCAATACAATTTATAGATGATATTTTAACAATTTTATGCACAGCAAAGTGTTAAATAGTATTTTATACACAAATGGATAGCATAATCCATCTTGGAAGACAAACCGACATTGGAATTCCATCACCCTCTGCGTAAATAATTTAATTGAATATATAAGTAAATAAATTAGAGCTTATATTACAATTAGCAAAAGAAAGTTGAAAATATAAATCATCAAAATTATTACATTATTAAAAAAATATAAACTAAAATGTTCTTGTCCAAATAAATAAATCATAAATACAAAGAAACAAATTCGGCCCTCCTGTGTTTATCAAAAACAAAATGTTATTAAAATATAAAATAATCTAATAAAAATAAAAATTTAAAAAATATTATTAAATGACAAAAAATTTATGTATAAGAATTTCTACTTGAAAATTACGGTAAGTTTACGTTGGCTAGACAATTCGCCGAATAGAATAAATTCTTCAATTTTTTATAATATTATCATATTTATATTTAAATTAAAGGCACCACTTTAATAATTACGATTCTCACAATATTGTAAATAAAAGTTTTAAAATTATGTAAGAAATTTAATTCAAAAAAATAAACTACTCACCATACCACCGCACAGCAATCCCTTTAACCTATACAGAGAGAGCTATCTATATATGGGAAAAAAAGAAGCAAAAACCTATCCGTTGACCAAGCAATGAGTCGTCGGGCATGCCTACTGCCATGGTTGCTCATTTTAAAATAATAGTTACATAAACAAATACTTTATGATTTTGAAAAAATTTTTGGATACCCAAAAAGGAAAGATTTTAATATGATTCGCCCGGAAGCTTACAAGTTATAAATATTTAGATTACTTTTAATTTTAGTAAAATATAAGTGCGCTATTGCATTTCATTGAAAAATAGAATGAAATGTGCCTGTCTCAACATTATACGTGCCATCTTTCTCTACTGAATCGGTTCAACTAAACAGTTCATTATTAATAAAATTGACCATATTAATAATAGAATTTTTATAATAATATAAGCAGAATAAAGACTTGAACATAAACATATCATCCGCATAATTAATTTAATTTAAATCATTTAATTCAAAAATCTAACGTGCACAAAAAAGTAGTCAGTGAAATACACAAAGCAACGTTGAAAATATTTATTTCATTTTTATTATTCAAGAAAAACTGTAGCCATAACCACCATGTGGCACATCTGTATCGTTATTTAATATCCAACTTTAGAATATTATTCAAAAAATGCAGACATGATGTTCCGAGCACACGAGTGTGTTTCCTTCAATTTTAACATCTAATAATGAATAATTTGTCCATCGATAAATAAAAATTTTTACATTATTGATCAATACAACAAACAATTTGGAAAATAATTATATTCAATTGAAATTAAATTACAAATAAATTAGTTTCTGTTAAATCTCAATAATTAATAATAAAAAAAAAAATAAAATTTTTGCGCGGCAACTTAAGTTAAAAAAGCTGAGAACGACCTCGTCTTTCTTCTTGTTCTTTTTGCTTTGTTAAGTCTGATTTAACTGCGTTTGATGGGTAAAATGCTATAAAAGATACATTCCTTTATAAATGATAATCCGTCGCGAAGGGTTTTGGAAGAATACACCGGCTTTCGCACAATACCAAAAGGCTTTTTAGAAAACGTCCGAGATAATTATTAATAATTATTTGCTTTAAAAAATATCAAAACTACAAATTTATGATCAATTTATATTTAAAGATTAACAATAATATATTAATTTTAAAATATAAAGAATTGATTAAAGTTGGCCCAAAATTAAAATATGATAAATACGATGGAGAAAAAAACTTGAAAACTATTGTATACTACAATGCCAAGACAGCCGGCTGAGGAGGTAAACTGATATTGTAATCGTTTGGGGCGTTGTGTAAAATCCCCGGGAAAAAAGTTATTAAAATAAATATGTTGATAATAAATTCTTTCATTTAACTAAAATCAAATTCTTATTTTACAATTTTAAATTTAAAAACTTAATTAAACAATTAATTATTATTAATAATAAAATTATTAAAAACAAGCACATAATTATTTGCATCAAGCTTAGTTCATATAATCCACAACAACAGATATTGTACTCAAAACATTAGAAAAAAATTTCTCATTTATATTATTCGTAATATTTTTAATAAAAAAGATTTCCCTCTATAAGCAATGCCACCCAACATCACAATTATTTAGCGTTGAGTCAATCTTTGCCAAACTTGAGTTAAAAACAAAAATAAAACCATTTACAATGTTTATGACAAGGCCGTAAACGAAATCACAAAATAATTATAACGCATAAAAATTAAAGTTAACAAAAATATGAAAAAATAACTTCATCCTGACACAGTCAACTCTCACGATATTAATTTAATCAATAGAAGATCTAAACTTCATAATATGCAAGAAATTAAATTTGCTTAAATTCAAATACCTAACTTTTATCTTTAAAACATTTATAAATTTCCTAACGTAATACAATATGTACTGGTCTTAAAATTCAACAATTTAATAGATATTAATATAGAAAATAATTAAATAAAAGACAAATAAAAAAAATTTACCTTTAACCCGTTTTTCTATTCAATATTTATGTTTTTCTAAAAGAATAAGAAAAAAACGATTTAAATTTATGCTTAACATGCGCGTAGCTGTCATTTACTTAATTAATCAAGTCTAGAAAAATACTAAATAATTCAAAAATCTTTATTCGTGCAAAAAAAAATTAATTGATTAATAATATGCATTCGCATTTGTCATTCAACGCCAATCAATTTTAAAATTATTATTATTATTTACAAACAGACCAATTAATTTAAATTAATTAATATAAGGCAAACTAAAAAAACTGTATAAATTATAATGTCATTTGAATTAATGTTGTTTTTGTTTAAACAGTAATTAAAAATTTTCATCATAGCCTTATCCTACTTTAATCCGTGTTCCGGAAGAACAAGGCCATGCTGCTTTGCTACTTGAAAGTCAACAAAATTCGCCGGCTACCAAGCGTATTTTATAACAATAAAAAATGTAAATATAATTTATAGTAATTTTAACCAACCTGAAAAACTGGCACCTATTATGAATCAGAATCACAAAAATAAATGTGATTAGTGATTAGCGAACTCTTAATATCAATCATAAATCTTCGCACTTGGGGGTTCGCTAGGCTTAGGCCTAAGCCACCCTGAGCTCAGGGGCTTGTTAGGCTTAGGCCTAAGCACCCGAGACTTAGGGTTCACGGAGTCGATTGGTATATAACTTGTATGGGAAATCTAATGTTTTGATATTCTTCAGTTTTTCCAAAAAATTAAAAAAGAAAAGAAAAATTCAAAAATAAAAAACCGTAGGGTGGCTTAGGCGAACCCCCAAGTGCGAAAAAATTAACCCTGGCAAAAATCAGACAAAAAAATTGTAAAGACTTTGCCGGCGCAAATGTCCCCGGCGCAAATGTGCCGGCGCAAAAGATTCCGGTGTCGGCGCAAAAGATTGAGCACACATGGCAGTTGTGTTGAATATAATCTGTGTCTCAAATCGCCAGACTTTAAAAAAACGAAAAATTAAAATGTATTTATAATTGAAATTTATATTGCTTAAATTAATAAATATAATTTTACGAATTTTTTAATGTTGTTTTAGGTTGAATAGTAAAAAAATCTAATAATTATGCTAATCAAAAAATAACTTCAATTGTTTAATGAAATTACCGCGACTCTGACAACTCGTCGGTTCAGAGTTTGACCTTCAATTTCGATAATTCGCGGTTTTTCTACCGATTTTCTTTCAAAGCCATAAATAAAATAAAATATGAAAAAATCGAATATACTGTGAATAAAATTTCCTTTTAGCTGCATTATCCTCATTGAATTATTGGCCGAGCAAGTAATTTGAAATGCCCGGAATCTACATACCCAAACCCAAACACCCCAAACCGACATTCCCGGAACGAACATCCCCAAATCCAAATACCCCAAACTCCCAATATCCTGGTCCAATTGCGACCGGTAATTGTTGTGGCATTGGACAACGGTATTTTTGTCATCTTCTGTTAACGTTGTCGTATATTGTTGTATGGTGTGTTCTGAAACAAAAGCCATGGCTTTGATTTTTTAAATATTTTTTGTATTTACCGAAAAGCACAAAAATAAAGGAATCAGTTTAATTAGGAACATTATCCCAATTTTATACAAGGCTTTTTTAATATTAAAAATGAATTTTTATGATTTTGGAAGTTAATGTCTTGGCTTATAAAGGGCAATGCTCACTTAGATGGCCGAAAACTGAGTACATTTGTGTTAACATTTTTTTAAWTTTCTCTTTAATTTTCTCTTTGAATTTTAACAGAATTAAAAAACAAAAGATGAACAAATACAATTTAATATGATCAAATTTGTGGGTGGCCACTTCTTTCAATATTCGACCAAATGAAAGTTGAAGAACATTTTTTCGCGCAGAATTTTTGATAAATCTTTTTTGTGTCGCCGTGAAAATTTTTGTTAAAATTTTAAAATTTTTATTTAGTGACAAGAATTGACTCACTTTTTTTGTCGCTTTTTGAATCTATCAAAAAAAGAAGTTGCAAATAATGAAAGGGAAAAGTGCCAATTATTCCTGTTAACGCTACGCTTCACGAGCTCTGTAAGCTCCACATTTTTGGCATACTGCCAATTTTTAATGTAAAATTAAGCTAATCCAAATTTAATTTCAAGCATTTATCATTTAAAAGTGCAACAAATGGTTAAACAAATGCCCTTATTTTATTGTGTTACTGCTCCACCGACTTGTTAGAAAACTCCCTTTTGCTGATTTTGCCGTCCCCGTCGGCGTCAACCTTTTTGGCTTCAGACAGTACGCCATGCTTTGCTTCATCAAAGGTCAGCCGTCCATCTTGGTCAGTGTCCATTTGGTCAAATTCCTTTTTGGACAGCTTGAAAAAGTGGCGCTCCGTTGCCGCCTTCTCAACGTCCGCAATGGAAAGTCCATCTTTTTGCGCACTGAACAGCTCCACGACCTTTTGAGCACTCAAAACATTTGTCCAAAACTGTTGGAACTCTTCAAGGCTCACATCGCCGTCATTGTCAGTGTCCAGTAACTTAATTTTTAGATAATTTTAAATATTTTTATTTTAAGAAAAAAACTAACTTCAAATGATTTTGCTTCAGCATTCAGTGTTGAGTTGTCAACCAAGTAAGCGTTTAAACGTTTAGGCCCTGTCTAAATGGTTTTGTTTAGTTGTACGAGCCCGTGCTTCTATTTTTCAACACTATCCAAAGGAACCTTATATTTAGATGATGGCTATTAAAATTTGATAAATTAGTGATTAACTCAAAATTTCTGGGGGAGGGGGGGGGGGGNAGAGCAACAGAATGAAACGCGAGAAATGAACGAATCGCTGAAGTCTGGCCAAGCGCTGGCCGTCGCCGAATTCGAGGGGCAAAAACTGTCGAATGTAAAAAATTCGCTGAATTGGAGGGGCATCAGAAACAACAGCAACAGAACATAGACGCGTTTATTCATCTTTTTCTTAAAATGAATGGTATGTGTATTAGTAATAACATTTAATAGTTTTGTTTAGATTTAGCAAATTCCCTGTCTTTCTAGGCGTCAGTTTGAGCTTTTAATAAAAAAAATAAAAAATTTATTTTTTTCTTAGGGCTAACCCCTCAAAATCGATGGGATTCCGCTGCATGTCACGAGGGTCTCGCGCTCTCTGGGCCCAAATGATCGATTGTTCAAAATAATGGAAAGATTTGTGGTAAGATTTGATTAAAAAGATTTATGAAAAAGAGTTTACAATTTTTTAAATTATTTCAGGGGAGTGGCGCTCTGTCTTCGCTGAACGACCAATTCCAAAAGAATATTCCGGCATTTTTTACTATGAAGTGAAAATATTAGCGAAGGAAAGGTAAGTCAAATAAAAATAGTTGAGCTTTTCTTGAAAAATTGTATTTAGCAATATTTTAATCGGACTTGCAACCAAACAAATGCCATTGGACAAAGAGATTGGACTTACAAAGGCACTTACACATACCAAAGCAATGGCACTTTTTGGGGTCACGGAGTTGTTGAGGGAGGGTTCCGCAGCAGCAATGGGCGTTCTGACATCGGTGGAAAGGCCAAATTTGAGGAAGGCGACGTCATCGGATGCGGCGTCAATTGGCAACGCGTCAAATCATTTACACGAAGAATGGCTGTCTCTTATACACATCTAGATGTGTATAAGAGACAGATCTTCTACTGTATGTCAAAGGGGCGGGATACGGTAAATTGTTTGAAAGTTGTTCAACGCTCAGGACACGGCCGGAGGCCAAAGTCCAAACTAAGTGCCTTCCTCACATCAACGCATACTGGCCAAGAATAGCAGTAATCACAGCCACCACAGAAAAAATTGCAGTTTTTTCCGCAACAATCTTCTCGGATCATGTTAATGTTCACGAAACAGTAACCACCGTTGAAGAGTGGCAAAACCTTCAAATTTTTGAATTTCAAATTTTAAATAAAAATTTAATCTAATTAAACTTTTCCAATGAATGTGATGCAGCAAATGAAAAGCAATGGATGTTTAGGGACGAACATCGGATTAAAAAAAATAAGGACAATTTTTTTTAATTTGGAAATTATTTGAACCAAAAAATTTGATAGGATAGCAAATGACAAAAAAATTTAGAAAAGTGGCTGATAAATAAAGTGGAAACGCGGTGTTGAATTAATTCTTAAAAGCAAATGTTTTATAAAATCAAAAAAATAATGAAAAAAATTAATTCCATAAAATATTCAGTTTATTTTTATTTGCTAAACTTGTCAAAATATCAACTATTTTTCTCATAGTTATGGAATTTTATAAAAAAGTTAAAATACCTAATAAAAAATGATCTTTAGCTGTGCATTTTGTATCTAAAACCCTCAAAAATATGTTTTGGCAAAGAAGAGTTGCTTTAATTCTGAATTTCACGGGAAAAATGCAATTTTTGCTTCTCTCATAAAACAAAAAATCCATCATTATTTGGTTGGCCAAACGACCTCTGAATTTCGGCTTGTGCTTTGAACTAGTGCTAGAACGTCTCGGGTACCGAAAAAATACCGTTACAAAAAAGTTTCGGTACTTTTCGAAAAGGTTCGGTCGGGATTTTTCGGTAAAATACTGAAAAAGTACCGGTACCAAAAGTATCGGTACTTTTCGAAAAAGTTCGGTCGGTACTATTCGGTAAAGTACTGATGCCTGAGTACCGAAAAGTACCGAAAAAGCGTCGGTACTTTCCCGTACCGTCCGATCTCTAGTTCAGACGGGCGAAACTGGAAGAAAGCAATGAAAATCTACAAATGTTGTCATTGAGCATAGGCCAAAGCCGGAGCCAAATGGCTGCCCAACTGTGGTTTTGGTTGATGGCTTTTCCAATGTAAAGATTGGTCCCGTTGGAGTCGAAAAGTCGGCGGATGCTTTGGAGAAATTCGATGGCACTTTGGTCGATGTACCTAAAGCGGGATTCAGGACTTATAACAGCGTTCGTTCTCATTTTAATGTACTGATCTGACCGTATAAATGCATTCAAATCCGATCACTTTGTCAGGAAGCGATTTTTGTGGAATTGCAGCCCAATGATCAAAATTTATTGCCATAGCCAACGAATTTGAAAATTTGTGCGCTATTTGCGTCAACTGCGCGACGAATTTCCAACCGACCCACCGATCATTGTTCCAATCATTAATATTAAAAAAAATTAACCCGCTTTAAATTCCAATTTAATTTGTTTAAGAGAATATGAAACCCCTGTTTTTATTAAAAGAAATTTCAAATAAAATTTTTATAAATAAATCTTTTTTTTCTAGTTTTATTTATAGCCAAATCCGTCCGAAAATTGCCAAAAGATTTGAAATGACATTTTCAAGTGCAATTTTGGCTTGTTCCGCAGTCTTCCAAAGTAATTGCATTTGAATGCAAAATTTTAGTTAAATTAAACACAAAAGTTTTTTTAAATTTTATAATTTTTATCCAGAATCAGCCATTTTGACATGTTTTGCCATAATCACTGCAATGAAAATGTTCTAAGAGACGCTTTAAAAATACCTTTTGATTGCAAATTAAAATGCGAGCAAGAAATGAATTTTTGAATTAATTTTTCACATCTTTCTAAATTTTACTTTAATATTCTTAACAAACATTGTTAAAAACTTCAACAAAATTTTTCCGGTTGTGACTATCGGCACCACCGAACGGACTTCTCCCATTCCTAAAAGCTTTAAAAATTATCATATTTTCAAAAATTTTGGTTTAAAATCTTTAACACTAAAAAATTGTCGGTGTAGATAATATGATTAGTGACAGCTCAACAATAACTACAAATAATTAAAGTAAGCAAAATTTCTAATAAAATGCTGATACATCGAACAAAAAGTATAGTAATATTTATTTATGTATTATAAATATTAAACGGATTATCTAATAAAATTTATTTTATTAAAAGAACAAAAGTCACGGAATAAATGTGATTAACTAAGTCATGGGAAATGTAATGTGTATAAAAATGACCATATTTAAATTAAATGTAAAAACAAAGATTAATTGGATATTGGCAAAATTGCAAAATAAATTATAAAGTCATTAATAATAAAATTTCATATTTTGTTGAGTGGGTGGGGGGAGGGAGGGTATTGGCGGTGCCGATCGGCTCCGCCTAGAAAATTTTTTGTAAATAAGCCAATTTAGGAAATTTTTAAGATCCCGGAATTCCGATTTTCGAAATTTTTTAAGGTTGTCAGATCCCATCCCTAGCGTAAACCACCAAGGCATTATGTATTTTCCAACCTTTTAAGCTCAGAGTTCTGTAACGAATTCTCAACAAAAAGCCAACCTTTTACAGTCTAAAACGTCTGGGTCTCGAGTCTCGTTTTCCGAGACCGAGAAATGACCCCGAGACTCTCAAACTAAATAATAAAAATAAATATTAGCTTGCCCTCTATGTCGAAAAATTATTTACTTTGTTACGGAAGAATGTGTCGTCAGATGGCAGAACAACGAGAAAATAATGCAATGTAAAAAAAATGAATTTTTTTTTATAATTTTGATTAAATTAAAAGCACCGCTTTAATAATTACGATTCTCACAATATTGTAAGTTTTAAAATTATGTAAGAAATTTAATTCAAAAAAAATTAATTATATGAAAACTACTTTCCACCATACCACCTGCACACCAATTCTTTTAACCGATCCAGAAATTCGTCGAGAGCTATATATGGAAAAACAATGAAGTAAAAATTTAATGAAAAAAAATTAAAATAACAGTATAAACAAGGATTTGAATCGTAATCCTTTTCATTTAATAAAAAATAAAATTTGGTATTTGACGGATATGACCTTAATATCCGCGGATATCCGTCGCATCCATTGTTTTTTTACTGCTGAAGGAAAATTTATTAAAACGATTTTATTAATTGATTTTCAAGGATAAATTTCTGATTTGAACATGGCCTAGTGGTTAAACTTTCATAGTGATGCTAATTTAGGTCGAGGGTTGTATGTCCTCTCGCGACATCATCTTTATTTTTTGTTTTTATTCTTTTTTGTATTCTTATAACTTTTTGAAAAAAATCAGACCTAAAAAATAATTTTTAAGCATTTACATAAAATTAGTTAATTTTAGAACTCAATTACCTAAAAATTGGACGATTTTTCTTAACATAAGTTTTTAAATATTCAATTTTTCTCTCGGCGGCGCCTATCGGCACCGCCGACCTCCCACCCCCCAGCAGTAAAGCAGAATTTTCAAATAATTTTTGAAATTTTTTTTAACAATAATGTTAAAAATTCTTACCGAAAATTTTTTTTTGGAAATTGATTAACAAACATTCAAAAGTTCAATCTTTTCATTTAAAATTTTCGTGTTAAGCTCAATACATATTAATTTCGATTTAATTTTAATCAGACGATAATGCGATCGGGAAAAATTCGCTTTTGAAAAATCATTTTTTCGAACTTTGGAGAAAACTAGTGATTTTTAAATAATGCGGATATCCGCGGACATCCGCGGACGGATATCCGGATATGGAATTTGGAACGTCACGGATACGGACGGATAACGGATATGAGATTTTGAGGACGGACGGATACGGATACGAAAATTCGTATCCGTGAGCACGCCTGCTTATACAAAAGAGAAAACAACGTCAATAATTATTAAAATAAAAGTCAGGTGTTTTCTATTTAAAAATTATTGATATTTTTTTAAATAAACATAGGTGACTGACTCTTAATCATTAAAATGAAGTGATAAAATAATGAAAAAATATTAAAGGAACTTCTATTTATCAATTAGCAAATAAATTAGTATCTGTTAAATCTCAATATTAATAACTAAAAAAATTTATGTGCGGCAACTTACACAAAAAAGAGTAAAAAATTTTTTTGAGCTGGGAAGCCCATAGAAGTGATTTGGGGTGTTTTGCAGAGTTTAACTATATAACGGTTTAAGCCCAAATGTTAAATATTATTTAATTTCATTTTCAATTTTGATTTATTTTGGGACTTTGCCGCGTCGGTGTTTGGAATACATCGATGAGAACGCGCAAACTTTGCTCATCTCGGAAGAGTTTTTGCAAATTGATCAGGAATTATTGTATGAGATTCTGGCCCGTGACGAACTGTGCATCAGCGAAGAAATTGAAATTTGGAATGCCGTAAATTTATAAAAAATAATAAAACAAATTAAAATGATTTTAATTTGTTTTTAATTAGGCACTTCGCTGGGCGGACGAAAAATGCCGTCAAAAAGAGGAAGAGCCTTCGGCGGAGAA
>MEIZ01000139.1:62224-82954 GCA_001723225.1 Globodera ellingtonae | reverse complement strand
AATTGACAAGTCCAGGAAGGTCATATTTTTTAGCTTAAAATTAAAAATTTGAAAACGGAAATGTAAAAATGCATAAAAATTTTGTGACCCGCGTAAAGCACATCGAACACATTGTCCCCGTTCAGCCCGCTCACATCGTCCACATAAATGAAGCTGAGCATCGCCTTGAACGCCCCCACCTCCACGTCCGGCACCTCCACGGGTTTAGTCTCTTTCGAAGGGTCTAAAAAAATTCGTTAAATCAGAAAATTTTAAGGATTTTTTCGGCTTGCCGGCATTTCGGGCATCAAAAGGGAACATTGCCTCAAAAACGTCGGAAGCCGCCATCAGAATCTGTGAATGTGCTGGCAGAAGCTTAACAAAATTAAAAAAATGAAATATCATTAATAAAGTAATTGAAAAACCTTAATTAAAATAATTGAAATATCATTAATTAAAGTAATTAAAATATCATTAATAAAAGTAATTAAAATAGTTAATTAAAGTATGTTTCACTATTTTCAAAACTTGCCTCCTTTTGGTCTCCTCCCCCCACCAAAAAGTGAACGTCCGCCCCATTGCCCGTGTCCAGCAAATGCTTCATACGGCCGGCCGAAGAATTTGGTTTTGGCATTTCAAAAAATTATATTTTTAAGCGTCTGGAAAAAATGGAAATTAATCTTTTGCCCGCAGAAATTCAATAAAAATTGAAAATGCCATCTTTAAAATCCGAATTTACGAAAATCCCAAAAAATTTCCGGAATCCCAAACCCGAAATCCGCAATTTTTGAAATTCAGCCAGAATGTTTCAAATAAATTTTCTTTAAGTAATTTGCAAGTAAATAATTTTAATGAATTATAAGAAAATTGGGAAAAAATTGAATGAATTTGACCATAGTTTAGTAAAATTTCTTTCGAAATGAAATTTTAAAAACCACAGGGGAGATTGCAACATTGATTAATTCCCCAACTTCCCTCTTCCAGTCGTCTCTAATTTTGCCCACAAATTTGCTCCAAAAATGCCATCTTTTGGGGTAAAATTCGAAATTTTACTCAAATAAGGCCAAAAACCTGCAATTTCCCGGAATCCGTAATTTTGCCAATCCCTGATAGATAGGGTCTATTGCAGGGATGGGATTCGTACTTGGATGCCAAACTTGGAAACGGACCCTCATACTTACAAATTTAAAAGCGTACTTATTTCCAAGAATGCTCAAAACATTGGATTATCATTTAGGTTTATTTTTCATCAATTCGGAACAAAATTGTTGGAAAAGATTCATTCGGGCGAGAAATACAATCCATTTGAACACGAATAAGGTTTTTATTTTGATAAAATGTAAATTTTGAGTGTACTTAAAATTCGTAAAATTGGCCCGTTATGTACTTGGAAATCAACCTGTTTGTACTTGGGAATTGTCTTTACCCGATCTCAACCCTGGTCTATTGCTCATGGAGAGCTTTGTGTTCATCGTAGTCATTACACTCAAAATAAATGAACGAATGGAAAATGTCTCACATCTTTTAAATGCCGAATCTTCCGCTGTTGCTGCTGCTGGTGTGTCTTCTTCATTTCCTCCTTCAATTCTTCTACGGTTTCATGTGCCATCAAATCGAAACCGGCACTTGAGGAGGTTGGCTTTTGAGTTTTTTAAATAATTGGTCTTGATTTTTAAAAGTTAGAAAACAAAAAGCCCACCCACCTTATGATTTTTTCTCAATTTAAAGAAAAAAATAAATAACTCAATCAANAAAAAAAAATAAATAATATCTATGCCTTCAAAAAATAAAAATCTAATTTTTAAAATTACCATCAAAGTTCATAAAAAGAGAGAGAAAAAAATCATTTACACAGTCGGAGGTTCGAAGTTCGAACCCACAGCCCCAGGGATCACTCATCATTATACGAAAAAAAATTAAATAAAAAAGATTTTCACTAGGGAAAGTTGAACCTTAGACAAAATTGAATCAGGTCACTCAGTTTAACCACTGCCACGTGAGGTCATAATGAATTTTGGAAAATTTCAAATATATCACTTAATAAAAGTTCAATTCTTCAATTTTTACCCTGTTCTAGCTTGGCCTGTTCTGTTCCTGTTCCTGTGCTGTTCTGAAATCTTAGAACAGAACACAAGCTGGAACAGGAAAACACTGCTTTCCGCTACCCTACATAATGTCAAAGCCACGAAATGTCGTCAGCCAAAAACGACGAAATGTCAAAAAAAAAAATTTTTTTTTAAAGTCGATAAAAATTTTTATTAGAGTATTCGGGGGCGTAGAATCCGAATCTGACCTCCATTTATATCAATATCCGTAATTATTTATGTAAATGCTTACCAAAAAGTCAAAAAGAAGAGTTAAAGTATAAAAACAAAAAATAAAGATGATATCACGAGAGGGTATAGGACCCTCGACCCAAAGTAGCTTCACCCTAAAAGTTTGACCACTAGGCATGTTCAAATTTGAAATTTACATCACCAAAAAAACAACCTTGAAAACCAATTAAGAAAATCGTTTTAATAAATTTTCCTTCAGCAGTAAAAAAACATATCCGCGGATTTAAGGTCATATCCGTCATCCGTCCGTATCGTGCCGTTTTTAAATAAATGCCACCAAAATCCAATAGAATTTAAAAATGGATGAAAAAAAATCCAACAAATTTCAGGCATTTGGGCCTTGCCCTTTAATTATGGCCGCCAAATGCTTTTGCTGTGTCATCCAACGCCACACATTGCGATTCCGCTGCGGGGTTTGTTTTCAAAATCTCGTGCGGGATCGGATTTGCGGGATTAATCCCGCAAATCCCAGATTTTAAATTTGCGGGATCCCGCAAGGGTTTTGCTAGGCGGTTAAAATAAATTATGGAAATTCACTAGAGATTGTGGGGTTTTTCAGTTTAATCTGATTCATTCAAAGGTAAAAAACGGAAATTCGCTATTAGGCATTTACTTGGAGTTTTATTTATTTTTTATGAAAATGCGTTAATTTCATTCAACTTAATAGACTTTTGTGCTTATGAAATGCATATAAGAATTGGGTTCTCCTTTTTGTCTTCATCAAATTGTTAAGTACTGACTATTTTGTTTATATAAATTAGCTACAAATCTCAATTAACAATAGCTCTAATCTACAAATAGGGTTCAGCCCCGACCCCTCGGGCGGAAAGCCGGGGGACGAAAGCCCCGACTAAAAAAGTCGGGCTTCGGGGACGGGGCTGAACCCTACTACAAAAGCATCAGAAGGATTGAAATTCTAAGGCAAGTGAAACTTTGTTTAATTTTTTTTTCTCGAAATAATTGACAAATTCGAAAAAAAGATCGATAAAATGTTTTGGTCGACAAAGAATGATAAAAGACCGAAGTAAACCCCCCTTAAATTCCCTCGTTTTTCACTTTCTAAATGTCATCGGCGGCAATGTTGAATTTGAAATTAGGGCCAAAATTCGCTTCAATTTTAGTGCCAGAATGAAACAACGAAACGCATGGAAATAAATCGGCGGCAGAATCGGCACATAAGCCGGCAGTTCCTGCAACAAAAAATAAACAAATAAATAATTAAAAGATTTAAATGCAAATATTTTATGCATCGACAAAATCACTAAAGCCAAAACGATTAGGACGTCAATAAATAAGTAAAATAAAATATTTTGCACTACTTTTAATATTTTTTAAATATAAAATTAATGTGTTTTTGTACATTAGTGATTTTATGCCCCAGCAAAAATGATCTGAACGAAGCACGGGCGAACCGTGCCGTCCCTTATCCCCCGGGCAAAGTTTGGCTTCCTAATCAAAGCCGAAACGCGAAACGAATCATAAAAATGTTCGAAGCACGAACCATATTAAGTAATAATTAACAAAATGATTTCAAATACAATTACTAAAAAAGAGCACTTTTGACATTGGCCAGCAGAAAAGCTTTTCAAACAAAAAAAAGCATATCCAAATTCAGCATCTATTAAAATAATAAAACTTAAATTTAGTCTTTTTCTTTCTCACCCAAACGCTGTCCATTTTTTGTGTAAATAATTTGGCGAGTTGCCAAATTGACGCCGCATCCGATGACGTCACCAACGCCAAACCGAGGCTTTCCCCAGTTGAAAGGAGCTTCATTCCAGTGGGAACATCCCTCAACCATTTCACTCCAAATCGTGCCCAGGCTGTTGTATCCGCAAGTGCCGTTGTACCATCCAACCGGTGTGTCCAATGGCATTTGTTTTGTCCCAAGTCCAATGAAAATAACACTAAATATTAATAATAGGTATCATAAAAGCACAACAATTGTTTTATTTATGCATATTATTTATAATTACCTACCCTTTTTCCCCTGAGATGGTCACTTCGTAGAAGAAAAGGCCAAAATCCTTTTTTGGAATTGGCCGTTCAGCGAGCACAGAACGCTGCCCTGAAAAGAAGTTAATTCAAAAATTTCTTAACGTTTCAAAATAAAATGTTTTAATCAAATTGTTAAACAGAATAATTTTTACCCCGCTTTTCCCCAGTAAATTGGACAATCAACCGATCCGGCCCAATGAGCGCGAGTTCGTCGTGACATGCAGTAGAATTCCATCGATTTTGTTGTGTGATTAGTCCTAAGAAAAATGAAAATTTTATTTTTTCTTTTCCAAATATTTGAAACTCAAAAAACTGATGCTTTTTCTATTGGAATTACCTTTTGCATTTATTCTATCATTTAACATGGCAACTTTCTTTTGCAAGTCGTCAATGGTCTGTTGCTGTTGCTTCTGATACTCCTTCATTTCGACGACCTTTTCCTGCAAAGCATTCTGCTGTTCCAACTCAGCAAATTTGTAAGCATTCGACAGTTTCTGCTCCTCCAATTCGGCGACGACCATCGCTTGGACAGAATTCAGCGAAAAAATGAACAAAATAAATAAAACAATTGAGCCCATGATTCGATAAGAATCTAAAAAAGTTCACCAGAACTGATAAATCCATCGACCGTATTCTTCAAGAGTAAAATTTTTTGTTTAAAGTTTGGCCCAAGGTTTGTTACAATTTTGGTTATTTACTACAAATCTGATAAAATTGTTTAAACAAATGGAAAATAAATCCAATACAAAACAAAAAAAAAATTGGATTTAAAAATTTGCGAGACTTTTCTTTAAATTTTAGTCTACAAACAAAGAATTTAAATGGATATTTAACCGTTATGAATGAACTTAAATTTACTTAAAGACTAAAAGTTGGGATTATCTTTTAAATTGAATGGGCGTTTCTTTGTGACCTAAAAACGGGGGGCGGGGGGGGATGGGCATTCACTTTTGGCAATTAATCTCTCTCTTTTTATCATAAATTTGAATGTTTTTTTTGCTCCCAGCAAAATGATGACCCAGAGAATTGTGAGAAAGGAATTCAAAAGTTACGATTAATAAATTGAAAATTTTTTGAGTGAATTTAATAAAATATGTCCTTAATTCAATATTTATTCGTAATCAGAGGCCACGATCAGGGTGGCGATAGTACCATATTTAAATGGCATTTGCCATATTTTGGAGATTTGCGCCATATGTTTTTTAGACTGAATGTTGGGATTTCCTTATAAATTTGCTTTTCTTTGGGCAAATGTTGACCCAAAAACGGGTGATGGGACATTCATTCACTGTAATAAAACCTCCGCCCCCCTAAACTGTTCTTTTACGCTTAGAATATGGCTGTACGACATGTCGCCGAGTAGGGTGCGGAAAAATGGCTTGGACCCGGGCGGGTATTTTTTCGGGTATTCGGAAAAGTACCGGGCGGGTACCCGGTCCGGGTATTTTTTTAACTTTTCGTCCGGGCGGGTAATTCCAGGCGGGTACCGGGTAAATACCTGACTCGGGTATTTACCCGTCTGATACCCGACCCGGGTAGCCGAAAAATCCGGGTATCGGGCGGGTATTTCCAAAAAAGTTTTTTTGCGTTAATTTCATTTAAAAACAAAATTGGGAAGGGGCGGTAGGGGTCGGCGGTGCCGATAGGCGCCGCCGAGAAAATTTTGAATTTTTGACTCAATTTGTTAAGAGATTTCCAACCAAAATTTTAAAAATACTGTAATTTTTTGAAGTTTTTTTTGAAGATTTTAACGATATTTGTTAAGAAAAATGCTTTTATTGGTCATTTTTCCCAAAAAACCACAAAAAGTCACAAGGATCTCAAAAGACCACAAAAATCCGCATCTCAAAAAAAAATCCTCATTGGCCTTTCCAAAAACCACAGAATGAGGAAAAGTTCGCAGATATCGCAGCCCTGTGTTAAAGTGATTGGAATGTTTATGAAAAGAGTGTCACAAAATTTTTGAATTACCTAATTCTTTTCAGAGTTTCGCTCTGTCTTCGCTGAACGGCCAATTCCAAAAAAGGATTCCGGCATATTCTACTACGAAGTGACCATTTTGGAGCAAGAAAAGTAAGTTAAATAAATAAATAGTTGGAAGCATTTTCTTTTTAAAAAAATTATATTTAGCTCTATTCACATTGGACTTGGGACCAAACAGATGCAACTGTACAACCCGGTTGGACATTACAACGGAACTTACTCATACCATAACATTGGTCGTTTTTGGGGTCACGAGGTCGAGGGATGTTCCCACGACTGGGGTCAACGTCCGCACACCGGAGGAACGCCTTCGTTTGGCGTCCGCGACGTCATCGGATGTGGCGTCAATTTGGCAACTCGCAAAATCATTTACACAAAAAATGTACAGCGTTTGGGTGAGAAAAGAATAAAAATATAATAAATATCAAATAGTGCATTTTATTTGATATTTATTGAAGTCCTAATAATTTTGGCTTTATTAGTTAGTGATTTTGTGGATGCATAAAATATTTTGCATTTATATCTTTTTAAGTATTTTCGTTTTTTTTACACCGGGTTTTTTGTCGATTATGCCGCTGAATTGTTTCCATGCGTAACGTTGTCAGACTCTGACACCAAAATTGAAGCGAATTTTGGCCCGAATTTCAAATTTAACATTGCCGATGGCATTTAGAAAGCGAAAAGGAGGGGATTTATGGGGTTTTACTGTTGTTGATGGTTTGCTCAGTCGTTTATCGTTTTTTGTTGTGTTTTCTTGTCGATAAAGCATTTTATTCAATTCATTTTTGACGAAAAAACCAATCTACTAAAGTTACATCTCTTACCGATACCAGTTTTGGAAAATCGTCAAAAATCTTATCAATTGTTGCTTTTTTCTTCAAACGCGAAAATTGGTTTTGCCCCGTTCTTAGGCTTCCCCATCCTTGAATGACAAGGGCAGTCCTTATAAAGCAACCTTCATCTTAAAAATAAATGTCCTCAAGAATGTCCTTAATAGGCCATTCAGCCGGACTATTTAAAACTTCACTTTGCCAAAATTGCGTCATTTTTGGAATAAGACAATCGGGATCAGGGATGGGCGAAATTTCGGGTTCGGGTGTGGCCCGAAATGCGCCAATCGCAAATCTGGGCTCGATAAAGAAATACATATTACGAGCCTCGATTCTCTTAACCTTAAAATAACGATACCGAAAAATAGCGGCGCCAAAATGGTAATCCGGTCCGGTATTTGGTTTTTTTGGACCCTTTAATTTCAATTTAAACGAACAATAAATTAATTTCCACTTTTTACGTTTCTAACTTTTGGCATTGCCCCCACTTTTCCCCACTAAATCGGCAAATCTTTTTCACTAAGAAGGGAGAGGCTTTTGGGTGAGAAGGAAAAAGCATTAAATAAAGGAAAATTCATTTTGATAAACTAAATTTAAAAATATTGTTGCTTAACTAATTTATTTGCGTTATTAATTTTTGGTTTTTGCAGAAAATGCCCGTTTGTCTGTCAATTTCGCCATCGAATTGTCTGTTTTCATGCGTTTCGTTGTATCATTCTGGCACTAAAATAAAGCAATCTTTGGATTTTGAGATAATATTTTCATAATTTTTTACGTTTTTTTTCTCCAAGTAATAAGGATTGGCCAACTTTAAGCAGAGATTTGAATAACTTCATCAGATGAAAATTTTCATAAACTTGGGGTCAAATTTTGATGTTCTACTCGAGACCAGGTGTATTTGGCCCTGATTTAGTTGTTAGTTGGTCCAACGGCGCCGCCGGGAAAATTTTTGTAGAATTGTTAAGAAAAATGCGCAAAAAAATTCGATCGGATTCAATCCTGATCCCAGTTTAAAATCCCATGTTCAACCAACTCTAAGCAAAACAATAAATACAAACTTCTTGATCAAAAAGACACCCCTAAAGATCGATATTCTGAGGCAAGTGTTTTTACATCATAAAAATTTTGTTTTCGTTTCGTTTTCGCGAATGAAAAATTTTATTTTCGTGCAGACAGGGTGGGACCCAAGTTTCTCAAAAAACGCGTGTTTGTCGAAATTTTCTCCGGTGCCGCTTGTTGGTGATACCCGAATTTTTTCCTCTTTTTTTCGTACCGGCCGACCCACACCCCCAACCATTTATTTTCTAAATTCCCAAAAATCAATTTTGGCCTCAATGAAAAGCCCAAAATTACAATAAACGGCAGGTCCGTCCTTTTGAATGATTTTGAGGTAAGTATTTAAGGAATAGCCGGGCAAAGAAGAGAGAAAAGCATATAAAATTTCTCCAGCGTCAAAAGTTCAGAAAACAAAACGACACATTGAAAAGGAAAAAAAACAAAATTTAAATTGAATATTTCCCTCCAAAGTCCGTCGTCCTCCGTTCATTCATTTTCTGGGCTTTCGTTTGTGTCGAGGAGTCTGAAAATAGAAATAAAGAGGAAATGGGCGTGGATGGAATCTGGGAGGGCTACAGATTTTTTCGAAACTGGACGTTTCGACATGAGTTTTAAAAGTTGCCTAAATGTCGAAAAAAACCGGGAGGCTATGGGGATGTGATCCAACAATTAATTCAGCCTTTTTACTCGTCGCCGATGTCCCAGTCCTTGAAGTCAATGCCGATGCAATTCCACTGACGCCAATTCCGCGCAGCTGCCCCCGTCTCCCACTCGGCCCATTTCTTTTCGTCGCGCTCAATTGGGCAACGAACCAACAACATCCAAGAATAGTCTTCACCAAATTGTCGCTTAATGTAATGCAACTCCAATCGCTCTCCCGTCAAAATGTTTTTCAATTTAAATGGCACAATGACACCAGACCAATTATACAGACTAATGATGAAATTGACCGGATTAGTCGATGTGAAAAATGCCTAAAATTGAATAAAGTAATTTAAAGTCGAAAGTCCGATAAAACAATTTCAAAAAATCACCATTTTCAGTCCCTCCATTCTTTCCGAATCAAAATTAAAGCTTTCCAAGACCTTCGGAATGCCATCCCCGCGGGGCGTGTACAACCATTTAGCCAAAGCTTGTTCAGAAGAAGCTCCGACACTGTCATCGGCTGGGAACGCGGGAAAAACATAATCAGAATCGCAATGGATCACTCGGAGTTTGGCACAATCGCTGAGAACGCTCGGAGAGAATTGGCGCAAACGGTCGAGTTTGCAGGGAGACAAATAAATGCCGCAAATGTTGTCCTTGATCAACGGCCAAATCCGATGCCAAATGATCTCCCAGCTGCGATTTTGGTCAACTCGCGTGAAAATAGAAAGATTGGTCCCTTTTGAGTCGAAAAGGCGGCGAATGCTTTGGTGAAATTCGATGACATTTTGGTCGATGTACCTAAAAATATGAGTCAACAACCATTTGAAGAAAACTTAATTTGTAAGAGCTTTCAAACATATAAACCGATAATGACCTTAATTGAAGGACTTCGAAGCCGATCACTTTGTCTGGCAGCGCTTTTCGCGGAATTTGCAGTCGACGCTCGACTTCATGGCCAATATATTTGACAATTTCAGCGCCGGTTCCGTCAGCTGCGCGACAAATTATCAACCGCTCCAACGACCATTCCTTCGATTTGAAATGCGCGTCCACCAAAAAGTCAAATCGATCACTGATCAGCGCAACTTTCAGTCCGAGCACAAAAGGCCCACAGAATTTGAAAACTTCGAACAAAACGTCGTCACAAATGAAACTGAAAATTGGGTTTAAATTTGATGAAAAATACCGAACAATTGGGCACCAATGCTTAAATAATTCTTTTTTAATTCTAATATTCGTAATAAATAAAGGCCTAAATGAGACCTTAGAAAATTGTCAGAAATGTTCTTTTTTTTGCTGATGAAAAACACTCATCCGGTGAGGGCGGGTGGGTTCCCCTTAGCCCGTAGAATTAAGACAAAACTCACATTTCATTCAATCGTTTTTCCACTTTCTTCGGATTGTCAGACATTTTTTATTGTTGCAAATCCAAATGATTTTTATGATATTTCAATAAGCTAAAAACTGAAAAAATGGCATTTTTAAGATTAAAGTACATAAGTGAGGAAAATGTCTATTCAAATGATTGTAGAAAATGTGGGAGAGGAAAACAGAGAGTACAATAAAACAAATACTAAAACTCACCAGTTTGAGTCCTCCCCCCATTTTTCCCAAATAAAAAACGCATCGCAACACCTTCGGAAGCTTATCCCCGCGGGGCGTGTGCAACCATTTGGCCAATGCTTGTTCAAAAGAAGCGCCGGCACTGTCATCGGCCGGAAACTCGGGGAATGCACAACCGGAATTGATCACTCGGAGTTTTGGGCAATCGCGGAGAATTGTCGGAGAGAAACGGCGCAAACCGCCGAGACCGGGGAAAGAAAAAGAAAGACCGCAAATGTTGTCCTTAAACAACGGCCAAATCTTTTTCCAAATGATTTCCCAGCTGCGGTTTCCGTTGGTGGCTCTTCCAATGTAAAGAATGGTCCCTTTGAAGATGAAAAGCGGACGAATGAGTTCGAGAAATTCGATGACACTTCGATCAATATATCTAAAAATTAACATTTGTAGAAAACTAATGGCTTTCAAATAATTTCAATCGAAAACGACCTTATTTTAAGACTTTCGAATCCGATCACTTTGTCTGGAAGCGGATTTTGCGGAATTGGCAACCGACGTTCGAAATCATTGCCAGTGCGTTTGACAATCTCAGCGCCATTTCCATTAATTGCGCGACGAATGTCCAAATCGCCCAATGACCATCCATTCGAATTGAAATGTTCGCCCACCAAAAGATACGACCATCCCTTTGATTTGAAATGCGCGTCCACCAAATGATCGAATCGGTAGCTGATCAGCGCAACTTTTAGTCCGAGCACAAAAGGGCCACAGAATTCAAAGGCTTCAAACAAAACGTCGTCACAAATGAAACTGAAAATTGGGTTTATGCGATGTGAAAAATACCGCAAAGTTTACATAATTCTTTTTTATTCTATATTTGTAATAAATAAGGTATAAATGAGACCTTCACAAAATGTCTGAAATTTTCATTTTCGTTGATGAAAACAAAAACTTTTATTCCGGTAAGGGGGTAGGATTTTCCTGAGCCCGTAGAATTAAGGCAAAACTCACATTTCATTCACCGTTTTTCCACTTTGCTCGGATTGTCAGACATTTTTTATTGTTGCAAATCCAAATGATTTTTATGATATTTCAATAAGCTAAAAACTGAAAAAATGGCATTTTTAAGATTAAAGTACATAAGTGAGGAAAATGTCTATTCAAATGATTGTAGAAAAATGTGGGAGAGGGAGTGAACTTTTCAATAAGTTCAACCAACAAAAATGCCATTTTGTAACTAAAAAGAAACATTTCTTTTTGAATAGAGGTCAGTTTTGTATCGGCCGTCCTGCTCTGTCCACCCGCCCATTCTCCAGCACCAATCGCCCCAACCATTTTGTGGGTCAGCGTTTTGCCCCTAATAAATTCAAATAAATGCAAAAAGAGACATTTTCTGAATCTTCGCATCTTTTTTTGTGCACAAATGTCAGAAAAGGCTACGGCTCATCAAAAAGAATTGGTCGGCAGAAAGCTTGAACAGATGGAGGAATGGAAAAGAGTTGCAAAACTCGAGATTGATAATGTAAATAGTCTAAAAAAGTCTTTTTCTTGGCATTTGTTCAGAAAGCACTCCGTGCCGAGTTGGAACATCAGAAACTGCTAAATGCTCTGCAGTCAAAGATGGAGGAGTATCAGAACAAACAGCAACAGACCATTGACGCGTTGACAGAAAAACTAAAATATAACTTTTTGAAGAAAATCCATTTTTAAGCTTGAAAAGGTTCTGCATTAACCATCTTTTCCCCACAAAATAATTTAATTTATCTCACCTTTTAAGTTAAAGCTTAAACAATAAAAAAATTTTGAAAAGTGTTAATTTATTTGATTTTCTTAATTAACAAAATGTTTTCAACTTGTCGGCGCCCAAGTTGTACCTACCCGAGCCAGATTTGCGCCCCAAAATAGAAAATAAATTGAAATTTCATATATATATCTAGAGCTTATTTGCCTAAATAAAATGGAATAAATTAACGCTTGAACAAAAGTTCCATCACCAAATCGACCGGCACAACACCCAAATTGGACAAATTGAACCCAATTCAACTGATCAGAATCCTCCTCTCACAAAGTCTGATCACTCTGGACAAATTGAACCCAATTCAACTGATCAGAATCCTCCTCTCACAAAGTCTAATCAGCTTGGACAAATTGAACCCAATTCAACTGATCAGAATCCTCCTCTCACAAAGTCTGATCACTCGGATAATGTAATGTTGAAAAACAGAAAAATTACTTCAAACGAAAATATTGCTGAAGAGCAGCGAAAGCGTAAAATTGTCGACAAATTCCAAGCAATGAGAAACGAATTTAAGCAAAAAGGAAAATTTTCGGCAAAAGAATGGACTCAAATTGACAGCATTCTTGGGATTGGAGCGGGGATTATTTGAATGAGGGAAGTCTTCAGTCGATGGTCAACCCGAAAAATCCGAGATCGTCGCATTACGGTAGCGCGATGCCGTTTCAACAAGCACGAAAAATGCCGTCAAAATGGGAAAGAGTGTTCGGCGGAAACAGACGTGGGCCCGGCACCTTTTATTAAGTTTGAAATTAAAACTCAAAATGTTTGCACAATTTTCAAAATGCCAAAATTTGCGGTAATTTCAGTTTCTCTTCTTTCAAACTTAACCATTTAAGGCGAGTTTCTTTAGGATGCTGTATTATTTCTTAATTGAGGACTAAATTGGTTTTATGTTTCTGTTATTTGGATTTGCTTTTATAAATTTTCAACATTTTTGAACCGTTCAAACCTTTTTTCTTTTATTCTCATACCCTGACCGTCGTTCTCATATTGCTTTACCCCTTTTCATGTTACTTTATTCTTATAGAAGGCCATTCATTTCACATAATTCGAATAATAATTTCTCAAAATTCTGACCTTTTCATGTTTTTTTATTTTCTTGCCGATGTTCTGTCCCGCTAATTTACATATTTGTAATCATTTTTATCATATTTGACCCTTTTAATATGTACTTCTGACTCTCTTGATTTCGGATCTCGTTGTTATTTTTCTTTGTTTTTACCAAGTTTACTTTTGTCCTTATTTTCAAATCCATTCAATAAAGATGGCATGATGCCAAAAGAAATGAGTTTTTCATTCGATCACAAATGTGTAAAAGCAAAAATTGATCTAAAATTTGCAATTAAAAAAATCGTTTTGTCGTGCCTCGGTAAATTTAGGTTTCACTAGCAAGTGATTAAACCCTTTGTCCAATGCATCATCGATTAAAATTTTAGACTGAATTTCACTCGGGAAATTTTTGATTTGGAACAGTCTAAGCACAGTTTACACTTCTGTTGCTTGAGTCAAGACTTTTTTGGGGTAGTTTATGTGTAGTTTAAAGTAGTAAAATTTCATTTTCGTGCATTTTAAAGCATCCTTTATTTAGTGATGCACAGAATAGGTTTCACTTCTCTGGGAAAAAGTGAAGAATATCAAAAACTTTYGTTTTTCCTAAAATTATATATCAATCGACCGACTCCTCTSTCATTGAGAYAAATTGAGTGGCATTAAAATTATGATYKAGAAAACATTTKGAGCCGAGATACAGCTCCTCAAAGTTGACAAAACCTTGGGGGAAAGAAACTTTTGATCAAAAATATGGAAACACTGTTCTGATCAGTGATTTTAGTAAATTAGCACGAATAGAGTGCATTACATTTATACTGTATACTAGGGATGCTCCTCGAGATCGAGACCCAAAAACGCCGAGAAGTTCGCGACTCGTGACCGAGACTTTTTTGAAAATTTTTAATTTTAGGTTCAAAAATTCAATTTTGCAATTTTTATTAGGGGTTTCTGGAGGGGACCAACGATGCGGACAGACTCCGTCGGGAAAAAAGATTGGTACTTTCCTATTATGAGGCTACACCCAAAAATTTAAAAAAATCAACAAAAGGGCGCGCAAATTTGACATTCTCACCGAGAAGCGGATCCATTTGGCGAAATTATCTGCAATTGTTGCATTTATGCCCCCTCACTAGTGTTACGCGCGCCTTGTCAAATTTGCGCGCCCTTTTGTTGATTTTTTAAAATTTTGGGTGTGGCCTCATAACAGGAAAGTACCAAAAGATTTTTCAAAAAAGTTCAATTTGAGGAGTGTATTTTGGGGTTTTGCATTTAAAAAAAAAATTGGTCAGGAATATAAAAGAATTTTGCTTCACTTCTGAGGGAGGGGGTCAGGTGCCGCCAGAAAATTGTGAATCAACTTTAAGAGATTTGCAACCAAAAATTTAAAAATACGGTAATTTTTTGAAGTTTTTAGGAATGGGAGGGGCTCGGCGGTGCCGATAGGCGCCGCCGGGAAAAAAGGAAGTTCTAGTGAATTTAAGAAAATTTGCAAAAAATCACGGTTTTATATAAGTTTTCCTGAGTTCGATAATCGACAAAGAACAATAAATGATAAAACCAACAGCAAAACCCCAAATCTTCTCGTTTTTCACTTTCTAATGCCATCGGCGGCGATGTTGAATTTGAAATGAGGGCCAAAATTCGCTTCGATTTTGTCGCCAGAAGTGAACAACGAAACGCACGGGTACAATTCGGCGGCAGAATCGACACACAAACCGGCAGTTTCTGCAACAACAAAAACAATTAAAATTATTAGTATTTAAATAAATGCACAATTTTTAATATTTTTATTCTTTTTCTTTCTCACCCAAACGCGCGCCATTCTTTGTGTAAATGATTTGGCGAGTTGCCAAATTAACGCCGCATCCGATGACGTCGCCTTCCTCAAATTTGGGCTTTCCTCGGCTGTAAGGACGTCCATTGACGTGGGAACATCCCTTAACCGCGAGCCCCACAAAAATGCCATTGCTTTGGTATCCGTAAGAGCCCTCGCAAAGTCCAACGCATCCGTCCAATGGCATTTGTTTGGACGCGAGTCCAATGGAAATAAAGCTAAATATAATTTTTTAAAAGGGTAAAATGCTTCTAAAACATTTTGAAGCTCAACTATTTATTTATTTAACTTACTCGTTTTTCTCTAAAATGGTCGCTTCGTAGTAGAAAATGCCGTCTTTTGGAATTGGCCGTTCAGCGAGAACAGAGCGAAACACTGAAAAGAAGTTAATTCAAAAATGTTGTGAACTCCATAAACTTTTTAATCAAATTCTTTAGCAGAATAATATTTACCCGAATTCTCTCCATAATGTTGGACAACCAATCGCTCGGGCTCAATGAGCGTGAGTCCCCCGTGATATGCAGCGGAATCCCATCGATTTTGAAGCGTTAGCCCTAAGGAAATATTAGTTTACCGGGTTCGAGATTTTTTTTTATCTCGCCGGTATGAAAAGCTACCGACCGTTTTTACCTATCAAAGTGCCTTTACTCATATAGAGYATTGCATATTCATAGCTAAATCAAAAAGTGCCACTTTTAAAAATCGGGGGTTTTCAGAAAAAATGGCACACAAAAATTGTAAAAAATGCACAAGTCCTATCTTTAGCCTACCCGATTTGGTCCCGGCACGTCCATTAATTGAGAATTGCAGCTGGTAAAACTCGGGCAAAGCGCGGTCCGGACGAGAATAATGCAAGTGCAGCACAATGCTGAGCTTCTCGGTCTCCGACAGCACTCGGGACGGAACTGTCAAAATATTTTAAATCCAAAAGTATTGAAAGGTCCCCAAAAAGGTGTCCAACAACCAATATTGTCAGTAAAATCCTCATGTGAAATGAGCGGAAAACGAATTTTGAAAAGTGCCGGGCCGAGCATTGCGCGTCTATTCGCCGCCGAAGTCTCTTTCCCATTTTGATGGCATTTTTCGTCCGCCCAGCGAAGTGCCTAATTATTTTAAAGGGGAAATAAACAATAATAAAAAAGTAATTAAAATCATTTTATTATTTTTTATAAATTTACGGCATTCCAAATTGCAATTTCATCGCTGATCATCAACTCGTCACGGTCCAAAATCTCACACAATAATTKCTGATCAATTTGTAAAAACTCTTCCGCGAGGATCAAAGTGTCCGCGTTCTGGTCGATGTAAGCCAAACAGCGGCGAGCGAAATCCTAAAATAAAAATTAATGTAAATAAATTAATGAATTTCTGTTCCAACTTTTTCTTTGTGTACATGTTACGGTACATTTTAGAAATCGGTTAATTCCAGAAATTTTATATTTACATATTATTACAGTTACTTGATAGCGTCGAGCAAAGTACCGAAATAATAAATTAATTAAGAATGTTTAAAGAGAGAGATTAATTAAAAATCAATTATAATTTGCCCCCCCCCACCTCTTCTCCAATAAAGCGAGTCTGGGCAAACGCGAAGAAAACATTGCTCAGCTCAGGTATGGGAAAGTTCAAACACAAATTGCCAAGTTCGGGAAGGTCATATTTTTTAGCTTAAATTAAAAATTTGAAAACCAAAATTTAAAAATCCATTAAAATTAATGACCGGCATAAAGCACAGCGGTTGCATTGTCCCTGTTCAGCCCGCTCGCATCGTCCGCATAAATGAAGCTGAGCATCGCCTTGAACGCCCCCACCTCCACGTCCGGCACCTCCACGGGTTTAGCCTCTTTCGAAGGGTCTAAAAAATTCGTTAAATTAAAAAAAATTTAAATTATTTATTCGGCTTACCGGCATTTCGTGCATCAAAAGGGAACATTGCCTCAAAAACGTCGGAGGCCGCCATCAAAATTAGTTTATGTGCTGGCAGAAGCTTAACAAAATTAAAAAATAATTAAAAGGTTAATTGAAATATAATTAATTAAAGTAAAGGTTTATCAAAACTCGCCTCCTTTTCGTCTCCTCCCCCCACCAAAAAGTGAACGTCCGCCTTATTGCCCGTGTCCAGCAAATGCTTAATACGGCCGACCAAAGAATTTGCTTTTGGCATTTCACAAAATTATATTTTTAAAAGCTTCTGGAAATGAATTTAGAAATTAATCTTTTTCCCGCAGAAAAAGCAATAAAAAATGAACACGTCCAAAAGCAAGCGCAAAATATTTAATTTTTCTTGACTAATAATTAAAAATCGGATTTAAGGTGGATTCTAACTGAAAGTCGGATTTGTTCTACATAACTACAAAATAGTAAGTTACGTTGGAATACGCTAACATGGGCAGGTATTTGAAGGACAAATACTCGTATTCATCAACAATTATATTGATTTAAAAGTAAAAAAAAACGGGTCGACGGCAAAATAGAACGAATGAATGAACAAAAGAAGGGAAAGTTATTTGTGGGTTGACAACGGCATCATTTTATGCACGGCATTTGCGCGTTGTCTAATCAAAATCAATAAATCGATCGATGATGAGAGAAGAAAAGGAAATGGGAGGTCAGAGAAGCAAAATAGCAGTGTTGGGCGACGGAACAAACCCCAATTAGGTAGGTGAAAGAAGTATGTAGAAATAGAAAAAACGGTAGGCACGTTTGAGTATGGCTAGTTGAGTTTGTTATTTATTTCGGTTGAAAGTCCGGAATCCGGATTTATAAATGTACTCAAAATTCGGCAATTCAGGCTCGTTTAATTTTTTTTTTTGGATTAAATTTCGTATTTATGTTAATTTTTTTAAATAATTTTGGGCGTTGGAGGTCCTTGACCAATTGAAGAATAGTCTAATATAAAATTTTGAACCAATTTTTCAAACTTTTAAAATCTCAAAATTTTTCGCTACGATGTGATGAGGGAATTGCTCAAAAAACTGTTGTGATCAGGGCTGCACGCAATTGCGGATTGCGGATTGCTGAAATTGCGGCCTTTTTGGGGTTGCGGATTGCGGATTGCGGGTTGCGGATTTTTTGATTTTTTCCGCAATTTGGATCCGCAATCGGTGGTTTTAGAAAATTAATTTTTTGAAGCAAATACTTTTTCCACCCCTAAGAATGGATTTTTGAATCGAAAAAAGAAGTTTGGTTGTGGTGTAGTGGTGAGTGGTGTATACAGTTTAAGTGCGGGCGGACTGTGGTTCAAATCCCCGATTGTGTAAATCATTTTTCTGACTTTTTCTGAACATTTAAGGTGTTGTAAACAATTCTAAAATTCTTTTTACTTTTTTTAATTTAAAAAAAAAATATTTGATGTCAATTTACAAGTTTTTCATCTCATTTTTTGGTTGGACGAAATCAAAAAACCATGGGGGGGGGGCTTTTGTTTTGCAACATTCCTAATTTTTGGACCAATTTTCTTAACAAATATTGTTCAATCTTAAAGAAAATTTTCCCGGCGGCACCTATCGGCGCCGCCGGACCTTTACCACTCCTAATGCTGCAAAAAAATCCGTATTTTTTAAATTTTGGTTACAAATCTCTTAACAAAATTCATTAAAATTTCAAAATTTTTCCCGACGGCGCTTGTCGGCATTGCCGGGCTCTCCTTCCCAGAAAAATTAAATCAATTTTTTAGAGGCGCATTTTTGGTACAAAACAAAATTTTTTTTAAGGGTGCATTTTTTGTTTTAAAAAAATTTTGAAAAAAGGTCCCCCAAAAAATTGTTTTTCCAAAATTGCGGATTGCGGATTGCTGAAATTGCGGCCTTTTTGGGGTTGCGGATTGCGGATTGCGGCTTGCGGATTTTTTTTCGAGATTGCGTATTGCGGATTGCGGATTGCCCGCAATCAGAATCCGATTGCGTGCAGCCCTGGTTGTGATCCAAAAAACTGTGTTCAAGAACTAAAAATTCTCCGTACGACTAAAGAAATTATGGCTCCAAATATTTCTGTGGCGGGATTTGCCTGTGCCGCTTCTCCAAGATACCGGGGTTAGCCCCAAAAACACCCGGTTAATCACTTCCGTACAGTACACAAAATTAATTTTGTGGCAAAATGGTTAATAGAAAGCCATTTTTGTTTCATGCGTATATATTGGGAACCGGTTCAAAACGTTTACCAATCCCCTCGGCGCCAGAGCACGCGAAAAAAGAAACTTTGATTGCCGTGCCGGGTACACGTCCCCAGCGGCAACGGCATCGGGGAGAGTCAATTTCTCCACCACTTTGCCCGGGGATCAGCGACAATTTTTGTGCCCCTCCCCATTTTTCTTTTGCCAGCGATCACTTTGTGCACAATTTTCGGGGGGCTATCTCTTTGCCCAKCTCCCGTCGACCTCCTGAATATATTTCGAAATTGTTCCCCCCCCCCTGGCAAATGTTTATCTATTTATTCTCACCATTTTTCCATCTCTGATCCTTTTGTGTCTTGTTCTGGCGTTGTTTATCTGACGTATTTTGCCCGTCCATTTCCCTCATTTACTTACTGTACGGTAACCAATCCCTCAACCAATCACCCTAACCCACACTCTCTCTGTCTATCTCTCTGTCTTCTCTCTCTCTCTTTCTCTCAAAACAGTGACAAATTTTCTGCATTTTCTGCATTTTTTTAAAGGATAACATTTTTTGTTATTGTTTATTAAGTCATTCGCAGTCTTTCCTTTGTTCTGTTCATTTTCATCCACTTTTACTTAATTTTGGATTTTCGCATAAATCAAAATTATATTTTAATAAAATTTTGGAAAATACTATTTCAGCGGCAAAAGATTAATATTTTTCCAGACGCTTTAAAAATATAATTTTGTGAAATGCCAAAAGCAAATTCTTTGGTCGGCCGTATGAAGCATTTGCTGGACACGGGAAATGGGGCGGACGTTCACTTTTTGGTGGGGGGAAAAGACGAAAAGGAGGCGAGTTCTAAAAAATAATGAAACATTTACTTTAATTAATGATATTTCAATTACTTTAATTATATTTCAATTACTTTTATTAATTATATTTCAATTACTTTAATTATTATTACTTTAGTAATTATTTTCAATTATTTAAATTATATTTCAATTTTTTAAGCTTCTGCCAGCACATAAAACGATTCTGTCGAMGGCCTCCGACGTTTTTGAGGCAATGTTCCCTTTTGATGCCCGAAATAGGGGTAAGCTGAAAAAATAATTAACGAATTTTTGATTAACGAATTTTTTAGACCCTTCGGAAGAGACTAAACCCGTGGAGGTGCCCGACGTGGAGGTGGGGGCGTTCAAGACAATGTTAGCCTTCATTTATGTGGACGATTTGAGTGGACTGAACGGAGACAATGCAATTTCTGTGCTTTATGCGGGTCATAAAATTTTTATGCATTTTTACATTTTCGGTTTTTTAATTTAAGCTAAAAAATATGATCTTCCTGAACTTGTCGATTTGTGTTTGAACTTTCCCATATGGGAGCTGAACAATGTTTTTCTCGCGTTTGCCCAGACTCGCTTTCTTGGAGAAGGGGTAATTGATTTTAACCTTAAATAAATTTTAATGTCTTTCTTTAAACAACCTTCATTAATTATTTTTGTTTAGTATTTTGCTCGCCGTTGTTTGGCTTACATTGACCAGAATGCGGACACTTTGATCT
>MEIZ01000139.1:31983-50904 GCA_001723225.1 Globodera ellingtonae | reverse complement strand
AACGTCGGAGGCTTTCCGCCAGAATCGCTTTATGTGCCGGCAAAAGCTTCAAATTCAAACAAAAAAAAATTAAGAAAAAAAGAATCTAAATAAATGAATATTTAATCTATTCCCAAAACTCGCCTCTTTTTTGTCTCCCACCAAAAAGTGAACATCGCAGAGAGAGTGCACGCGGACATTGCCGGCAGCAAATGCTTTATCCCCCCGCCGAAGAGTTTGCTTTTGGCACTTTACAAAATTTGTTATTTATAATCGTAGCTAAATAAATTTTAAGGCGAATAATTAATGTTCCTATTCCTATAGGTAATTAATTTGAAAAATAAATAATAATTAAACTATTTTGCACTGTTACCTGGGGTTGATTGAGCTTTGCCAGAACTGGATGCCCTTTTTCGAGTTTTTTTTTTTGGCGTTGCATCTGAATTCTCTACGTGAGTCAGTCAAAAATTTAAGTTAAAATATTTCGATATTTACATAAATTTTTGTTAGTCACCCCACACACTGAAAAGCGATGAAATATTGCGCCAAATTTTTAATTTGAAACTAATTTTTCTGACCCGTTTCCAGCAGAATGGAAGCGGCCACAAGCAAGCAAATTGCGGCCAAGAAGAGAAAGGTGGGCATTTTGAGGCAATAAAAAAAATAGTTTTGAATGATGGCTTTCTGCTGCATGCCACCGCTTTTATACGGCTTTAATCGCAGGCTTAGAAGTGCCTTTGTTTCAAAATAGCATTGCCCGCGGAGAGAGTGGAGGGGACGCGAGAGAATGCGTTGGCATTTACGAAAAGATTGCCTTACCCCAACAAAGAATATGCCAGAAATTGCATTTGGGGCCCCCGTTTATGCCAATTTTGGGGGGGGGGGGTGAAGCATTACGGCTAATGTATTGTATGGAAGAAGCGCCTGGAGGGGATGCGGGAGAATGCGTTGGCATAGATGGCTTTTTTTACATATACATTGTCTTACCCAACAAAGAATATGCCAGGTCGTGGCATTTGGGGCCCCCCCCGTTTATGCCAATTTTGGGGGGGGGGGTTGAAGCATTACGGCTAATGTATTGTATGGAAAAAGCGCCCCTAGGCAGAGTAAATGGCCAAAGAAGCAGAGATATTGGTCGATAAATCTGAATTAAACTTTGCATATGACAGGGGCTGCTTTAAGCGGGTGAGGTGACGTGGAACTTTTGGGTATCCTCTAAATTCTATTTTTGAGGCACATTTTACGAAACTCCAAAGGACCCATCCAACAAGCTTTTTCTAATGCCTGTTAAAACGAAAGACCCAGAATTAATCAAATTTATTCACGTCCCGTCTTCTTGGCCACGGAGTTCCGTCATAAAAACCGGACAGTTTGGTGCCGTGGCGTTTTGGGGCGTAAATTTGGCTCGGGTAAGGGTCAACTTGGGCGAGGACAAGTTTAAAACATGAAAATCGTTTCTTGCCAACTTGGCGCGCCGAATCATAACCGAACCTGGATCCAAAAGTAAGATTTCAACATACATTATTAACCCTGACTCATTAGCATTCAAAAGATTCTATCTGAAAGTTGTGCATTCGATTTAAGGGCATTAAATCTTTTTGCTTCAATTTTAACGCCAGCGTAATACAACGAAACGCACAAGAGTGTATACGGTATGCACAAACTGCCGACGAAAAAAATTGGTCTGTAATTTTCAGTCGCTTAGCGAAATGATCGCAGTTGCGGCGTCCGCTCGCGGCGGAATTGGGTCCGACCGCGTTTCGGAAACGGGCTTCCGCGCGATCATGAAGAAGATCCTATTTTACTGCTTGATAGACGATTGGATGATCAACAACAACAGCAAAATAGGTAATTGATAACTGTTGAATTTTAATGCTAACAAAAAGTCAAGAGAATTGAGTTTCCGGAAATACAATTTCTTTATTGAGAAAAAATTGCAAAATGAAAACAAAAAACAAATCAGACAATGAAAACAAAACGAATTTAACTGTCAAAATCCATCAACCATATTTTTCTAAAGAAAAAATTAAATAAAGAAAAATCATTTTTTTCACTGTCATCAGAATTTGTATGCAAATTTCGGGCCAAAGTTGGCCCCAATTTTGGTGCCAGGGTGTAACAACGAAATGCATGGAAACAATTCGGCGGCAGAATCGACAAACAATCCGGCAGTTTCTGCAAAACAAACAAATAAATTAATTAATCAAAAAAGAATTTACAAATTTAGTGTATTTCTTAAAAATGAAGCATTTTAATTTAATCTTTCTCACCCAAACGCTGTCCATTTTTTGTGTAAATGATTTGGCGAGTTGCCAAATTGACGCCGCATCCGATGACGTCGCCGGCACCAAACGAAGGCTTTCCACCGATGACAGGACGTCCATTGTTGCTTTGGCGACATCCCGCAAGCGCGTGACCCCAAAACCTGCCACAACTTTCGTATGCATAAGTGCCTTCGTAACCTCCAACACATTCGTCCAATGGCATTTGTTTGGGCCCAAGGCCAGCGGAAACAGGGCTAAATATAAATAATATTCAAATTGTTTACAATATTATTAATTACCTACCCTTTTTTCCCTATGATTTTCACTTCGTAGTAGAAAATGCCTAAATCATTTGTTGGACTTGGCCGTTCAGCGAAGACAGAACGGCACCCTGAAAAGAAGTTAATTCAAAATTTTTTGTGAAGTCTTTTCACAAACCTTTTTAAATCAAATCACTTTAACAAAATATATTTACCCCACTTATCCTTTCCAGTAATTTCGACACTCAATCGAGCAGGCTCAATGAGCGTCAGGCCCTTGTGACGTGCAGCGGAATCCCATCGATTTTGAAGGGTTAGTACTAATATTTTTTATTATTTGTTATTTTGAATTTAAATACTATTTTTTAAAAAAACATTAGTTTTTTATATTGAAAGCATAAACAATTCCCATACCATTTCCCTTTTGCACTTTAGGCAACGCGCCGATGGTCTGTTGCTGTTGTTTGTGATACTCCTCCATCTTTGCAATCAGTTCTCCCTTCAGCTGATTAATTCCCTTTAATTATTTTATTTAATTTTAAATAACAGTTAATAAAGTTGGAAGCCGGTTTATCCCTTCCTCTTACCTTAACTAGGGAACGGATTTTTATGTTTTTACATATTTTGTATGCTTATATGTTATGAAGAATACGGCCCAAAAATAGCCTTTTCGCGTTGGTTTGAGCTTTTTTGGTCAAGTTTAAAAAAACATATTTTGTATATTTTGGGCATCCTGCATTTTTACATATTTTGCATATTTCGAGCATATTTTGGCATTTTTGTTCAAAAATTTTTAACCCAAAATCATGGATTTCTGGCTGTTTTTGAAAAAAATTCATATTTTTAACGATAAGTTTTAGTCATTTTCGAAAAAAATGCTTGAAGAATTGAACATTTTCATAAAAATAAGGGGAAAAATTGCGGCGCTGAAATGGCGCAGCGCTCGAGTGAAGCGCGGAGATGGCCATCTGGCGATGAATTGGCCTGACAGTTAAAACCACCGTCCATTTTTTCGATCTTTTTCAACTATCCAAAAATGATAATACGCGAAAAAGCTTTAAAACTACTTAATTATACGTTAAAAGAAGGAAAAAAATGAAGTATTAAGCAAATTAGTGCATATTTCGGCATTTTTGGTGCATATTTCGGCATTTTTGGCATATTTTGGTGCATATTTTAGCCTTTTTTGGAGCATATATATGCGCATATTTGGCCATTTTTGGAGCATATCGGTCCGATCCCTAACCATAACTAACGACAATGTTGAGTGGGGATAAATTTTCATTTTTTAAATATCACCCAATTTTCCTGGGCAAAAAAAAATGTAAGTTAAAATCCCAACCCAAAAAAAGGACGGGGTCGGGGAAGACGAAATTGCCAATGCCGGGGCTCGGGGACAACCCTACTTTTGCTCAATATAATATTGGCCGACAAAAACAATACATCCCGGGGTCCCGCCAACTCATAAATTATTTGTCCACATTTTCCACCTTTTCGAGCTCTTTCTTCGAACTATTTCCCAATTGATCCATTTTCTTCTGAAGCATTCTTCGGTCCGTTTCATTCTGTTCCTCAAACTTTTTGTTTTGTTCTTCAATAAACTGCCCCAAAAAGTTGTTCAGTTTCTCTTTACGTTCACTGCATTGCTAAAAAGTTGTAATATAAATTTGAACACGGCATTGACATCAGCCGATGCCCTCTTTAAACCCACTTGATCAATCGTTCTCAATACTTTTTGATCAGCTTTTTGTTGTTCAGCATAATCCGTTTGCTTCTGCTCAAGTCTATTAAGTCTTTGCAGCAATGCCTTCTGATCACTTTGCAACTTTATGTTCAGTTGCCCCAATTCGGCAACTACCTTCGCTTGGACAGACTTCAGTGATTCATTCATTTTGCGTAAGAGTTCTTCCTGATCATTCTTTTGCTTGTGTTCCAAGTCGCTGATCGTCGTTTGGACTCGGGAAAACTGATCAATGGAAACAAGCTTCTGCTGATCCTCATTTAACAAGCCAATTTTGTCATTGGTTTCCTTTTGGTTCTGTTGCTGCCCCAAAGCGTCCATTTTCCGTTGTTCTTCCATCTCTTTCATTAAATTCTGGTGATCATTTAACAGTTTCTCGTGTTCTTGATGCTTTGACGAAAACTGATCGATGGAAACTGAAACTGTGAAATAAATGAATTACATTTTGGGAAACAAAAAGATGGTTAATTGAAGCAGCAACAGCAGCACATTCTCATGGTTAAAAAGGATTTTTCTAAATTAAACCAAGTTTACCCGCTAGTTTTTCAGTCAACGCGTCAATGGTCTGTTGCTGTTGTTCTGATACTCCTCCATCTTTGTCTGCAGAGCCTTGTGCTCTTTCACCAGTGTGTTGATGTTTCAATACAGCAGCGGGGATCTCCGATCGTGATGTGGCCGTCTTTCTAAAATTAAATCAAAATTGATGTGTAATTGAANTTGCTGTTCTTTCTGATACACTCTTCCATCTTTGCATGAAAGCTCTATATATTTTAGACGCTTCTATTTAGCAGAAGCGAAACAATTGTTTAAACCTCTAAAAAGTTATAGTTACAAACATATTTCATTCTTTTTCAATTAAATATATTTTCCTGAAACGAATCAAAACATTTAATTGTTTTGAATGCAAAATTAACTCAACAAAAGCTGTCGATTGATCCGAAAGACTTATAAACAAAAGCTCCAAAAGACAAAATCACTTTTCCCACCTCTTCGATCGCATCCTTTGAATTGTTTGCCAATTCCTCCAACTTTCTGTTCGTCTTCGTCAGCTCCAATTCCATCCGTTCAACTTTTTCACTTTCCACACATTTGGCGCCTTCTGAAATTTCGTCGGTTACCAAAAATTCGACAGAAATGTCGTTTTATATTTAAGCACTAGAATTTCAATATTTGGGGGGCAAAGGTCCCAAAAAACGGAAAGGGACCAAAGGTTACCCTTTAGTTGTTCTGTCAACGCGTCAATGGTCTGTTGCTGCTTGTTCTGATACTCCTCCATCTTTGTCTGCAGAGCATTATGAGCAATTAGCAGCTTCTGATGTTCCAACTCGGCGCGGAGTGCCTTCTGAACAAATTGGCAAGGAAAAAAAGACTGGTTTTTGTTAGAAAATATTCACATTTTCAAGCTCAAGTTTTGTAATTCTTTTCCATTCCTCCATTTGTTCAAGCTTTTTGCCGACCAATTCTTTTGCGTTTTCTCCTTCTTCAATTCTTCTACGCTTTGCATTTTGTGCCACCAAATTGAAACCGGCACTTGAGGATATTGACAAATTCACCGTTTGTTGGCGTTCCAATTGGCCAATTCTGTGCCGTAAAAGACGCAATTCTTCGGATGTGTCTAAAGGGAGAAAGCAGGCCACAAATGTTCTGTAAAGGCAATTATGTAATAAAAGGATTTTAATTAAATTATAAGTTGATTTTCTTACCCTGATCAGCTGTTATGTCCACTCCATTGATTGAATCAGTCAAAAATGACATGTTATTTACTAGAAAAAAAATTCCAAATTTAGTTTCTAAAATTAACGATTTCGATGCCCTTAAAAAATCTATAAATTTTGGATGGACTTTGCAGTAACTTTAAAAACAGAAATATAATTTGATTAAAAATCCCAGCGGGATCTGGTCTGGCCGGGCACTATGTAGACCCAAAGGGTTAAAATTTTCGTATCTGAAAAACATCGGTTTTCAAGGATTCGAGCGGCGACCCTTGTTTTACCATACATTCTGCATCAATATTTTTGTTTATGAAATAAAATGATAGTAATGTCCTTCCCCCGCTATTTAATTTAGAAATTAGAAAATGACCCGCCGATGGGATTAACAAAGCATTCAATAGGGTGACACTGTTCCTATGAATTGCTTTCCTTTCTCACAATTCGGGGTCAACATTTTTGCTGGGAACAAATAAAACATTCTAATTATGATAAAAAGAGAATAATTCAAAAAAGTGAATGTCCATCCCCCTTTTTTAGGTGAACATTTGCCCAACATTCAATTTATAGATAATCTCTTAACTTTCAATTTATAAATATGTACAGAAAATCATTTAAAAAATCGCTTTCCATTTTTCACTGTCTGCGGGCTTTCTCATCAGAATTTGTATTCAAAGTCCGGTCCAAAGATCGTTTCAATTTTGTCGCCAAAGCGTAACAACGAAACGCACGGAAACAATTCGTAGGCAGATTCGACAAACAAATTGGCAGTGTCTGCAAAAACAATAAAAAAGTGTCTGAATAAAAATGATTTCTTAAAAATAAATTTGCCCTTAGCCGAAAAAAATCTTTTTGAAAAAAACGCACCCAAAGGCCGCCCGTTTTTGTGTAAATAATTTGGCGCGTTGCCAAATTGACGCCGCATCTGATGACGTCACCGATGCCAAACGAAGGCTTTCCTTCGATATACGGACGTCCATTCTTGCGGGAACATCGCTCAACCGCGTGCCCCCAAAATCTGCCAACACTTTCGTATGCGTAAGCGCCTTTATAAATTCCAATCCATTTGTTTAATTGCATTTGTTTTCGCGCAAGTCCAATGAAAACATCTCTAAATCAAATTTTTTTAAAGTAAAATTCTTAAAGCATTATTTATTTAACTTACCCTTCTTTCCCTAACATTTTCATTTCGTAGTAGAAAATGCCAGAATTCCCTTTTGGAATTGGCCGTTCAGCAAAGACAGAACGGTAAGCTGAAAAGTAAAGCGATTCAAAAAATGTGAACTCTTTTCATAAACCGTTTTAATCAAATCACTTTAACAAAATAATTTTTACCCCTATCCTTTCCATTCTATTGGACGATCAATTGATCGGGCCCAGAGAGCGCGAGGCCCCGGTGGCATGCAGTGGAATCCCATCGATTTTGAGGGGTTAGACTAAACTTGGCAACTGCCTTCTGCAAGTCTTCGATGTTCGGTTGCTGTTTGCTCTGATACTGCTCCATCTTCCGTTGCTGTTCTTCCTGATACTGTTCCATCTTTACAATCAGTTCGCCCTTCAGCTGATTCATTCCCTTTAATATTTATTTAAATTTTTAAATAACAAATTGAAATGTGCGGGATAAAATAGAGTTGGACCTGTCTCTTATACACATCTAGATGTGTATAAGAACGCATCTACCTTCACGTCGGGCACCTCCACGTCCGGAACTTCCACGGGTTTAATCTTTTTCGGAGAGCCTAAAAATTCTTTTCAAAAAATTTAAACAATTTTCCGCACCGGTCCCAGCGGCGGCGGCGGCCTTTGCATTTGCCTCGTCATAACGAAACATTGCCTTAAAAACGTCAGAGGCTTTCGCCAGANTTTTTTAAAATAAATTTTTTTTGCCAAATGGCGGCAAATTATTTGCTATTAAGGTTTGTGATAAAAGTAGAATAGGAATAACAGTAATTCGTATTTCGAATCAAGGCTGGTGGAAGATGGACGCAGGACAATTCATTCTACCTCGAAATTTATTTGGTCCAAAAAATCAAACATTTGATACCATTCAAAAGCTTATAATGAGGAGAAGCTATTAACAAGCAAAGGCTAAGCGATTGAAAACTACCAAAAAAAGTTATGGCGAGAAGAATAAAAAAATGTTTTCAAAATTTCCAGCTTTTCGGGCCCCAGCTTTTTTCTAGGTTGTCAGAGCGTTTAGCCTTTGCTTGGATAGCTCCTACCCCTGTAAGCTTTTTAATCTTATCAAAAATATTTGATTAGTTTGCATTTGAGAAAAATAATGTAGGAAAAAAGTTCGAGAAATTAATAATTTTAACAAACTCAAATGTTTGATCTTGCGGAAGGGTGGCCAAATTATGGTACCAATCATCTTTTTTTTTGTCCCTTAATCCCGGTCTTTCCCAAAAGTTCCGATCCTGGCCAACCCTACTTTAAACCCACCTGATAAATCGTTGAACTGAGAGCGTTTTGATCAGCTTTTTGTTGTTCAGAATTTGCCGTTTGTTTTTGCTCGAGTGCATTAAGTCTTTCCAGCAATGCCTTCTGATCACTTTGCATCAACAAAAACTGATCAACGGAAACTGAAATGGTGCAAACAAAAATTGAATGTATTGATTGATTTTCAAGAATCGCGTTGCTTGAAGACAGAGAAAAACATATTTCTCCCTACCGCATTGCTCCTGATCCTTATTCAACCAGCCAATTTTGTCATTTGTTTCCTTTTTTGGTGCTGTTGCTGCTTCAAATTCATTTCATCCATTAGATTCTGGTGAGCATTTAACAGTTTCTCGTGTTCTTGATGCTTCAACAAAAATTGACCAATGGAAACTGAAACGGTCAAATAAATGAATTTTGGGACACAAAAAATATGGGCTAAAAATGGAGTTTACTTAAGTCGCTCGGACAAATAATAATACCAATCGCTTCTTCTCATCGAACTGAGCACGAATCGGAAATTTGCGCGGAAACTACTCTATCAAAAGTTATGGCTCCTCAAAGCTGACAAAACCATAGGGGGGACTCGTTTGGTCAAAATTTGTGGAAAATTTTTTTATTCTAAAAATTGTCTCAAAATAGGTAAGTTATTTGATGCACGGGTTACGAATTCGTCCATAGAAAATAAAAATTGAGAATTTGAATCGGGTTTTTGAATCGGTTGAAAATTAAGGAAAATCTCTGTAAGTACAACACTAAAGCCGGATAGATAAAGGGGAAAAGTGTCGATTGGCATGAATTCGTATGCTTCAAGATTTTTGTGTACGTAAAATCCAAATCTGAACTCCATTTCGACCGATTTTTCAAATCACGGATCCGAATTTTAGAAAATCGATTCCCAAAATTTTACAATAAAATATTGAAAAGAAGAGCTTCCGGAATTTTCTGTCGAATTTCGTGTTCAGCACCACCGGATGTAAATTTTTGGCGGAAATAAAAATAAAGATAGCCACTAAATGAATTAGTTTACCCGTCAACGCGTCGATTGCCTTCTGATCACTTTGCAACTCCATGTTCTGTTGCTTCATCTTTGCTGTTGTTGTTATGTCTTTGTGAATATTTATTCCGCCTTCTTTATCGAAACTGGCACTTGAAGTTGGCGAATTGATCGTTTGTTGGCATTCCAATTGGGCAATTCGGGCACGCAAAAGACGCAATTCATCGGATGGGTCCAAATTGGCGAAAGGCCAACATTCTGAAACAATGGACACTACTAAAGTCGAGATTTTTAGAATCTCGGGTAGAACACAAAAAATTCACTTTTGATTTTTCGAATTTCTTGTACTATACACGGGTTTTTCCTGATGGACCAATCCGGGCAAATTTGGGAGTCAAACGATAGCTCTTGATCAGACAAATCGATCTAGGGGTGGAGGAAGTTGATCTGACGCCATTTGAGCACCGGCCGACTGAGTCCCAGTGTAAAAAGGACACTTCAGTACCACTAAGAAAACTACCCCTTAATTGGCCACCCTCCGTCGGGGTCGCGTTAGGCTTAGGTTCGGGGGCGCGTTAGGCTTAGGCTTTAGGCTTAGCCTTCTCCGTCGGGGGTGCGTGCACAGTTGGCTTTTGTTTACAGTTATCTACGGAAAAAGGGGGTTCATTTTTACTTTCGGGACTGAAGTGTCCTTTTTACACTGGGACTCAGTCGGCCGGTGCTCAAATGGCGTCAGATCAACTTCCTCCACCCCCTAGATCGATTTGTCTGATCAAGAGCTATCGTTTGATACCAAATTTGCCCGGATTGATCCATCAGGAAAAACCCGTGTATAGTACAAGAAAGCCATTATGAATATTATTTAGCTTTGTTTCTATTGGACTTGCGGCCAAACAAATGCCATTGGACAAATGGGTTGGAGAGTACAAAGGCACTTACGCATACAAAAGCAGTGGCATTTTCGTGGGGCATGCCATTGAAGATTATAATGTTCCAATCGGGTGGGTAAAAATGTTTGATTTGGGACATTTTTGATTAAATATTGCTTCAAAATTATCGAAAGCGAAAGACTTCGTCTTTGAATTTTCGATCATCGAAACGAAAAAAAACCTCGAAATTATCAAAATTGAAATCGAAAAGTTTCGACGCCGCCCTGCCGCCGACTATGAACCTCCTTGCATCAGAGGGAAGCCCAAATTTGGCGTCGGTGACGTCATCGGCTGCGGCGTCAATTTGGCAACTCGCCAAATCATTTACACAAAAAACGGACGGCGTTTGAGTGAGAAAGAAAAAAATTTAAATTAATGGGAAATTTTAAATTTAAAAATTAACGCTAATTTGTAAATTATATTTTGCTTGGCTAATTTATTTGCTTTATTTTATTTGTGTTTTTTAGAAACTACCGGTTTGTTTGTCTCTTTTGCCGCGAATTGTTTCCATGCGTTACGTTGTCACGCCCTGGCGACAAAATTGAAACAAACTTTGGACCGAATTTTCAATACAAATTCTGATCAGGATTGTAATTTCCGGTAAATCCTGATCCTGGTCACACTTCCGAAATCCTGATCCGATTCGTATTTTGTCAAAAATCCGGGCTCTATGTAGTAGTGGAAGTTGAGAAATCCATGAATGAAATTGGGCATTTCATCCATTAGATGATTGTGATCAAGAAAAAAACATTTTAATTTGTTTTGTTTGAGTCGTTCATACATATGTAGATTCAATTTAATTTTTGAGTGACTAATTTCATTTAAAACCCAATAAAAAGGCCAATAAAATATTAATGTTTTCAAATACATTTTCTTCAATGCAAATGGGGCCAATGGAATTAACAAATTGCGAACCAAAAAGCCGAATGGAATCATTTCAATTTATAATCCGTTCCTTTCTTCGCTTTTATGCAGCGCTCTTTCGGCACACAGGTTATAATCGGAGAGGTGAACAGCGTCACATTGTTGTACTGTTCAACCTATAAATTTAAATAGTCAAATAAAATGGCACATAGAAATCCCGTTGGCATTAGAGATCGGACTTGAGGACCGATCGAGATTACGATCGAGAATCTCGGGAAAAATTAAACGATCGGATTGTTGTTACGCTATGTGCCATTGATTTTTTTGATTGCCAAATCGTAAGTTGTCGGCGCATGCGAAATGCTCAACCCGTGCACTTCCACGTCTCCCCCAACCTGATCAGAACAGAGATTGGTTGGGTTGATCAATCAATCAATGTTTATTTGTTCAAAAATATAACGAGCATTTACTATGCTGTGCCAAATTCACTCGAATATAGTCGACGGCCCACGGCGGGAAGGTGGCATTTGTTGTTGTGTTGGTTGTTTCGTTGAATGGACTTGGATATGGACAGTTGAGGTTGAACCCGACGTCAGCAATTTTCACGTAAAAATGCTTTTTCATGCTTTGCTCGAAATTCAAAGTCTTGGCCATGATAGTTGAATTGTGAATACTTTCATTTTTGGCATCTTCATGGGCTAAGGATGAAGATCAGCAGGACTCCCATTTTTTGGTTTTGGTTTTTTATATGTTTTCCTTATTATTATTTTTTTGATGTAGGTTTTTTATATTTTTGATTTAAATTTAAAATGGCGAAAGATCGATTTGCCTCTTCCAATTTTAGCAAAATTTTTTCGTTCGTTTTCGAAATTGAAGAATTTTGTTTTCGTGCAGCCTGGTTGAGGGTTCAAATCCTTTTTGTTGGTCAAAAAAACGGTGAGAGAGAATGCCAAACGAGAGAAAATTAGAGAAAGAAAGAAAATTTGTATAATTCTCTCGCACTCTCTATTTATTGGCACACCTCTCGCGTTTTGAGTCGCTGTGTATACGGACGGCAAAGCCCCGAGAAATCATTTTGATTTTCCTATGCGACGCGTCGCGGCGCTCTTTTCCCTCAATTGTTGGCCTTCTTATGGAGGATAGGTAAGGGTCAACACTTTTCCACATTTTGGCATTTCATCATTCTCTTTTATTTTCATTCATTCATTTTGCTTTTTTCGCATTCTCTAAATACATAATCTTTTTTTCTTGTCTTTTTTTATTGGAAGTTGAATTTTTTGAACCGGTTTAGGGATTAGGTAAATTATCTCTTTTTGAGTCTGAGAAAACATTTAGAAGCGATTTGGGGCGATTTAAAGTGCTTTTTTGCAGATTTTTAAAGCTATCTTAAATCGGTTCAAAACCCGGTTTAAAGTAGAGACCGGCCAGAAGGGTCGGTCGGTACTTTTCGGTAAAGTACCGAAAAAGTACCGGTACCGAAAAGTACCGAAAAAGTCCAAAAAGGTTCGGTCGGTACTTTTCGGTAAAGTACCGAAAAAGTACCGGTACCGAAAAGTACCGAAAAAAATTGTCGGTACTTTTTCGGTTTTCGGTACCAAAATTTTTTAGACTAATTTTTTAACAAAAACTCGTTTATTTTGGAAATTTTGGCTTTATCAAATGCTTATAATTGAGTGGCATTTGCGGTTCAAGAAAATCAGCATTTCGGCCTGTTCTTGTTCTGTGGCAGGATTTTTAAGTTTTTGGCTTAGTTTGAAGGGGAGTCGGCGGTGCCGATAGGCGCCGCCGAGAAAATTTGGCATTTTTGATGGGATTTGTTAAGAGATTTTCAACCAAAATTTAAAAAATACGGTATTTTTGGGAATGGGARGGGTCAAAACCGAGAAATTTCTTGGTTCGAGACCGAGACTCTCGAACAGCTCTAGCCGATAGGCGTCGCCGAGAGGACAAAATGAAAATTCTTACGATTTTATTAAGAAATCTTGTCCAATTTCGATAACTAAAATGGTGAAAAAAAGTAATTCTTTATGTAAATGAAGTTTTGAATCGGTTAAAATTTTTGAAAATTAATTTAAAAAGAAATTTGACTCGAGGACTCGAACCTCAACAATAAGGTCTTTTGGTTAAAAGTTTAACCACTGAACCACGTGATATTTCGAATAACGGTTGAAAAATTCAAATATATTACCAATTTTTCCATTCGGTACTTTTTTCGGTACTCAAATTTTGTTCGGTCGGTACCTTCGGTACTCAGATTTTTTCGGTCGGTACTTTTCGGTAAAGTACCGAAAAAGTACCGGTACCGAAAACCATCGGTACTTTCCGAAAAGGTTCGGTCGGTACTTTTCGGGAAAGTACCGATGCCTGAGTACCGAAAAGTACCGAAAAAGCGTCGGTACTTTCCCGTACCGTCCGATCTCTAGTTTAAAGACTTTGACTTTGGAAAGTTGATGAAACATTTTCTGAATTCTGCTCTCGAAGTCCGATTTTGGCCTAACGGCCTTTTTTTCGTTGTGCTATCTTTTGATGCATTTTCTTTGTTTATCCTTTTTCTTTAAAAATGCCAAAATAGGGCCTTTTAGGATTTGGTAAAAATTGAAAAACTCTGAAATAGGCATTAAAAATACCAAAATATGCACAAAATACAGTCAATTTAGGCTTAAAAAATTGTAAGATACATACCTTAAATCTTATATAATAAAATAATTTAATCACTTTAAAAACTTTGTGGTTTCAAGTAAAATTTTGAGCCGGTTGGAATTTTGATCGTTTAGGCCATTTTATCAATTGGCCAATTTAAATTCCGTGTCTATAATTTATAAACATAATTTTCTATTAAATTGTGACATGTCCGCTTTGGTGGGTCGGATGAAGCATTTACTGAGCGCGGGCAATTGGGCGGACGTGCACTTTTTGGTGGGGGAAGGAGGCGAAAAGGAGGCGAGTGGTGCAATTTGAGTTGTGAGCTCTCTGAAACAACTTTTTGAATAATTTAAGCTTATGCCGGCACATAAAGCAATTCTAATGTCGGCATCCAAAGTGTTTGCGGCAATGTTTCGTTTTGATGCTGAAAATGCAAAGGCCAGCGCTGTGAACGGTGTGTTGTGCTATTTTTTTGTTAAAAATTCTTTTTAATAAAATTCTTTTAGCCTTTACGGAAAAACCCGTGGAGGTGACCGACGTGGAGGTGGGGGCGTTCAAGGCGATGCTAAGCTTCATTTATGCGGACGATTTGAGTGGACTGAACGGAGACAACGCAATTGCTGTGCTTTACGCGGGTCCCATTTACTATTCCCTCATAGCATTGAGTGAACGCTTGAGCAAGGACTTGAGGACCGATCGAAATATTGATCAAAAAAAATTAAACGTTGTTCGAGATCACTAAATCTCGATAAAATTTTGTCGAGCATCTCGATCGTCCTCGCTCTAGTTTACGCTCCTATTAATCCGATTTGTACAATATTCGCGGCACTTTTCAGGGCGTAGAATCCGATTCTAAGATTCGTATTCTTCCAGGGACTAAAACCGGGAAATTTTTTCAAAAACTCGGCAATTAAAATACCAATGAATCTTGCAGCTTCTTCCCGCATTTGTTTAATTAGTGAAGGTAATTTGGAACCATATTTATTTATTTTAGCCAAAAAATATGACGTGGCTGAACTGGTCGATGCTTGTGTCAACTTTCCTATACCGGAGCTACGCAATGTGTTCTTCGCGTTTGACCAGGCGCGCTTGCTCGGGGAAGAGGTAGAGGAAATCCTCAAACTTCTGTTTTCATATATATGCTACGTAAATTTTGAAATCGGTTAATTCAGAGAATTTCCCAAGAAATTTTAAAATTTGAAAGTCTATGACTTTTTTTAAGCTTAACCAAATCAAACAAACAAGATGCCATTCGAAAGCTCTAAGCTTTTAAAAGCTACTGTTAAGGCACAGCTAAACAATTAGAGATTTCTGAAAAAGTTCGGGAATTTCCTGCTCAAAACGGTAAATTCCGGAATTAACCAATTTCCAAACTTTACCGTAACATGTACAAAGAAGAAAAAGCTGAAACAGAAATTATTGATTTATTTACATTAATTTTATTTTAGGATTTTGCTCGCCGTTGTTTGGCTTACATTGACCAGAATGCGGACACTTTGATCCTCTTGGAAGAGTTTTTGGAAATTGATCAAAAATTGTTGTGTGAGATTATGGAGCGTGACGAACTTCGCATCAGCGATGAACTTGCATTTTGGAATGCCGTAATTGGACGCGATATAATTTATTCAATTAACATTTTTTAAATAAGGCACTTTGCTGGGCGGACGATCAATGCCATCAAAATGGAAAAGAGTGTTCAGCGGGCAATAGACGTGCAATGCTTGGCCCGGCACTTTTCAATATTCGTTTTCCCCTCATAGCGCTAAAGGATTTTTCGAAGGAAATTGGTAGGTCATTTTCATAGAGCCCGGCCTGCTGCTGAATTTAACGGAAGACTATTTCATGGGCCCAAAGACATCAAATTTTGGCTGAAATCCAACTGCTTTTAACAGTTCCGAAGGATATTTTGACGAGTGCCGAGCTGGTCGGCGTGTATTTGTACTACTCTGATCCGGTCGCTCTGCCCGAGCTGTACCCGCTGCAATTCCCAACTAATGGACGTGCCGCGACCAAATCGAGTAGGCTAAAGAGAGGATTTACAACTTTTTCTGAAATGAGTATTTAGCAACCGCTTTTAAGATTCTTTTTTCATAGCCAAAAAAAGTGCCACTTTTTATGCAATAACCTGCACAAAAGCGAAATGATATTTAATCTTTTGTAAATAAAATAATATTTCCTTAGGACTAACCCCTCACAATCGATGGAATTCCGCTGCACGTCACGAGTACCTCACGCTCTCTGAGCCCAATCGATTGATTGTTCAAAATAATGGAAGGAATAGGGGTAAAACTTATTCTGTTAAAGTGATTTGATTCAAAAGTTTATGAAAGAGTTAATAAATTTTTGAATTAGCTTCTTTTCAGAATATCGCTCTGTACTCGCCGAACGGCCAATAGGGAAATTCGGCATTTTCTTCTATGAAGTGACCATCTTGGAGAAAGGAAGGAAGTAAGTTAAATAAATAAATAGTTAAGCTTTGAAATGCTTTTGAAGCATTTTCCTTTTAAATAATTATTTTTAGCGGTGTTTACATTGGACTTGCGACCAAACAAATGCGATTGGACGTTTGGGTTGGACTTGCCGAAGGCACTTACGCATACGCAAGCTGGGGCAGATTTTGGGGTCACGAGGCTGAGGGATGTTCCTACTCGAATGGACGTCCTTACATCGGCGGAGAGCCTCCGTTTGGCGTCGGCGACGTTGTCGGCTGCGGCGTCAATTTGGCAACTCGCCAAATCATTTACACAAAAAATAGACAGCGTTTGGGTGAGAAAGAATAAAAATTAAGGTCATTTAACCACTTTTGGGGTGTTTCTTTAATTTAATGATATAATCGATGGCCCATTATTTTTGGATTTAATAAATTTTTTAATTTATTTATTTCGTTTTGTTTTATTTTTTTTTCTGCAGAAACTGCCGGTTTGTGTGTCGATTTAGACGCCGATTTGTTTCCATGCGTTACGTTGTACAATCCTGGCACTAAAATTGAAGCAAATTTTGGCCCGAATTTCAAATTCAGCATTGCCGCCGATGGCATTTAATTGAAAACGAGGGGATTTTATGCTTTTGTTGTTGAGCGGTTTTGGCCATTTTATGATTATTTTTTTCTTTGTTGATCAAAGCATTTTGTCAATTCAATTTGTTTTCGAATTTGTCATATTTCGCGAAAAACAAGCCCACACGTCCTGAATGGCAAGGGCAGTACCTTGTAAAGCAACCTTCATCTTAAAAAATTAAATGTCCTTATTTTCAAGAATGCCCCTGAAAATGGTTATTTTAGCAGCTGTGTAAAAAATTCACTGCAAAAAGATATCCCCTTTTCGAAATAAGTCGAAACGACTTCCGCCCGCCGATGTTCAAATGGCCTTTCTTGCACGCTTCCAACTAGAGACCGGCCCTTTTTGGCATTTTGGATAATTCCTTAACAAAATGCAATAAAAGGGAAAAACATTTCCACCCAAGGTTGCCCATAGGCTCCGTCGGGAAAAATTTGAAGTTTTAAGGCATTTTGATAAGAAACTTTTTCTAAAATTTCGCCAAAATCAACCGGGTTTTCATGAAATTCCAAGAAAATGCGCCATCCTGTCCGGAATCCTGTATTTTTTAGCCAAAATTTATAAATATTCTCTAAAACAATTGTTGTACTTTAAAACATTTACTATAAATTTGCCAGCCATAAACTGACAGTCTTTTTTTGGTGCCTTTGTTTGTGGTTAATTAAACAATTTTTAGCGTTGTGAACAAAATCAAGGCATGTCCCTTTGGACTGACTCTCTTTGTATTACGCGGTTTCCCTAAAACCCTTAAAAAACTACCATGCTTTTAAAATTTTGGTTGAAATCTGTTAACAAATTCCATCAAAAATTCAAAATTTTCTCCGGCGGCATCACTACAAATTTTTTGAAAATAAAACAAATTGTATTTTTCAAAAGAAAAAATAGATTTAAAAAATTGTATTTCGCTATCTGGGGGCTTCCCCTCCTCATCAGAATTCGTATGCAAAATTTGGTCCAAAGTTGGCTTCAATTTTGGTGCCAGAGTTGAACAACGAAACGCACGGAAACCATTCGGCGGCATGAGAGACAAATAAATTGGCATTGTCTGCAAAACAAACAAATAGCTTAAAATCAGTTAGGTAAAAATAATCTTATTTTGATCAATAAATGAAATTGCACCCAATTTTTATTCTTTTTCTTCCTCACCCAAATAGAGTGCGGCGCGGGAGCGGATCCCGCGCGGGATTTTGCGGGATCCCGCTCCGCAATCCCGCATTTTTTGCGTTTTGCGGGATTTGCGGGATTTTGCGGGATTAATCCCGCAAATCCGCTCCCGCAAAGATTTCAAAAAAAAATCCCGCAGCGGGATCCCGCAATTTAGGTGCGGGATTTGCGGGATTGATCATTTTGTTAGTGAATAATGTCATTTATTCAAAATTAGGATTGACATTTTGCCAAATCATTCAAATTAAAGTACCAAAGTGGGTAGGATTTTTGGTAACGAATCAAGACATAGTGTCTCTAAGTGGTACTGGTGCTGTCCGTAAGATTTTAGGGTGAGGGTTCGAACCCCTACAGTGCAAATTTATTTTAATAGCTTTCAGTGAGTATTTGTACTAAAGTAAACAATTTCTTCTTTTTTTTCAATCTTTAAAAATTTTTTTGGCATCTTTTTACTTGGATTTTTCTTTTTTTTTGGTTGGACGAATCCCAAAACCATAGAAAAGACCAGGCCCGTAGCCAGTGGGGGGGCCGAGTGGGGGTCATGGCCCTCCCAATATTTTTTGAGTAAAAAAACCATAGGGGGAACCCTCTCGTTTTGCAAAATTAATAATTGGGCCATTATAACAAATTCCATCAAAAAACTCAAAAATTTTTACCGGCGGCGCCTGTCGGCACCGCCTGCCCTCCCCTCCTGTCAATCCCTGTTAATCCCAATCTCGGTTTTTAAAAAGTCAAAATTCCGATCCCGGCTTTCACGGTTCCGGTCCCGGGTTAAAACCCCGGTCCCGGCCCTAGTTACAAGTAGTTTCAGACAAATAAGAGCATTCAAATGATACTAAAATTGAACGATTCGGTTCAGTGAAAGGTGTTTTGATTTTT
>MEIZ01000139.1:18309-28776 GCA_001723225.1 Globodera ellingtonae | reverse complement strand
GGGTTAAGTTAAACATCTGTGAGCTTTTTTAAGAGCCCGTCCTGGACCTGGATCCAGAGTCCAGGATTTTTCAAAATGACGGGCTCTATTTTTTTTGGCTTTTAAATGCATTTTTTAATCAAAATTTGCTTAACTTTTAACCTGAATTTGCCAAATGGGTTGATTCATCAGGGCTTGACTTCTTGGCAAGGCTTCTTCGACCCGTCCCCGCACATTCCAGAGTCCCCATGGATATTTTGGCCGTAACAAGCGGAAATTCATATCTTGGCCCAACTTAAATTTTTCAGTAATACATTTACTCAGTTCATTTTTTTACCCTGTTTTAAATTGTTCACGTCCGGGTTTCGGGGTTCCCTTTTGTAGTGACGTCGTAAACAGCGAAGAAAGCTGAGTATCGCCAACTTCGAAGTCAGTCATCACTAAAAAAAGGCAGTAGTGTTGAAGGATTAGGAACAAACCATTGAGAGGTCGATGATCAACGCCCAGTTTGTCTTGGGTCCACTCGCCGATGTTTTTTTTTGGTTGTTGCTAACTAGACAATTGTCGAGCGCGTTGCATTTTTATAAAATATCTGCAATTGAAATGCATGATTTATGACAATTGGTGAATTAATGGCGTCCACTTTATTATCAAAAAATTATGCCACCAATTATTGGCAAAAAAATTTGCTTTTTAAAAAATTTGGTGGGATTCGGACCTTTTTTGGCTTGAGTGGGATTCGAGACACTTTTGGCTTGAGTGGGATTCGGACGAGTGGGATTCGGACCTTTTTTGGCTTGAGTGGGATTCGGACCTTTTTTGGCTGTGGTGGGATTCGGACGAGTGGGATTCGGGCCTATTTTGGCTTGAGTGGGATTCGAGACACTTTTGGCTTGAGTGGGATTCGGACGGGTGGGATTCGGACGAGTGGGATTCGGACCGGTAGCCGGTTCCCCCTATGGTATTACGAATTTTAAGTGCTTCAAAAACCGTTTTAAACGCAAATCCGGTAAATTGACGGTCATATTCGTATTTATCGACCCAAATTACTCTAGAAATGTGTTTTGAATGCAATCTGGAAGGTCTTATACCTAATAGGGATGTCGAGACTTGAAATTTACCGAGACTCGAGACGAAGAAATGACACCGAGACTCGAGACCGAGAAATGACCGCGAGACCGAGACCCAAAAAAACCAAGAAATTTCTCGAGTCGAGACCGAGACTCTCGAACATCCCTAATACCTAACAGAGAAAAGTACCACTTCTCAATCCAAAAATTCGGGAAATTGAAAAAAAATTTTGTAAATTTTTATTAGGCGTTTTTGAAGGGGACCAGAGGGGCCGACAGACGCCGCCGTAAACAAAAAAAGTTTCTAAACAGTTGAACTTTAGGAGACTGGATTTCCGGACTTCTTGGCAAAAAATCCGGAGTTTCTTTATAAGCAGATTTGGCAAAATGACAACAAAAATCAGATCAGACATATTTAAAAACAAAACAAATTGTATAACTGTAAAAATTCATCGATTTTCAAGACTTGTTATCGGCGATTTTTTTTACGTCGATTGGGGAGGCGTCGGAGCATTCTTAAATAAATGTGTTATTTTTAGTATTAAATTCTTTTTCAACCAATTTTTATCGAAAAACTTGGTTAAATTTTTTTGCTTTGTCATTTGCGCTTTTTAGCGGAGAATACGCAAAAATAACGAAGTTGAAATTGCATGCATAAGGCCAAAGAGAACAAATAGTCACTGTTTATCCAAGGCGAAGAGCTCCGCGGCACGCGCTCGGATGTGCGCCATTTTGTCACGTAAATCCGGCAAAGAAACTTTCGCTTTTGACGGAAGCAATACTCGAGAATGCTGTTTTTTAATATGCTGGAGGCAAAAGCCAGCCCCGCCGTTGAATGTGGACATGAATTCTTTGTTGCACACGGGGCACATGTACAAACACAGTTTCAGGTGCCTAAAATGGGGTTGGAAATATTGTTACATTCGAGGCAGAAACGCGGTAAAACCGTGGCACTCAATGTGGCATTTTAAAAAACGTGCCAAAACCGTGGGAAAGAACCCCCAAAACGTGGAAAATTCCACGTTTCCGGGGCCTAATCGCATGCCTGTTTTAGACCGCAAAATTTTTAACTGCGTCTTCATTCAAAAAGGCCGACCAAGTCTAACCAACAAGGTTTTCTAAATTTATCCTTCTTAACAAAATTCGAAAATGTAATTTGTTTTATATTTGAGCAAATTTTGCAGTCCAAAAAATTTAAAAAAGCACCATCTGAAACTGACTTCACATTCGCGTGATTCAGGCGGGATGCGTCTGTGTTCGGCAAAAATCCATCGCATTCTGCGCACTGCACTTTTGACAAAGTTCTAAACTTTTTCGGTTCAGGTTTAATCTCCTCCATTTTTTCGGGTAGAATTTTGGACACGCGGTTGACGGGCTGGCCATCTGATGCTAAAAGTGACATTTAAATAATGTTGAACGCCGACAGTGTTTGTTACTTACAAATTCGTGCGGCTGGAATGCCACCGACGGCGGCAGTCTGCATTGATGTCGATGGCACGACGACACTGGTGGTGTTTGTGCCAACTGCTCTGTCGTCGCCCATGTACTGCTTGAAGATGTTGATGGCTGAGTGTTGCCGGCGGTTATCGAACCGACGGGCACGCACATTGTCTTCATCGAAATTCAGAATTTTGATAAATTTGCCTTTAAAAGCTAACTGTCGGATTTATATGCACAAAAAATGGCCAAAATATGCATTTTTAACAATTTTTTGCCAAAATATGCTTTTCGGGGTTATTGCATTTTTGTTAAAGAATTTTGAGTCAAAAAAGTGCCAAAATGGGCAGATTTTCACCCATTTTCCTATTTTACGAAAAGTTAAAGGCCCTTCAATGCCGGTTGGCATTTTACGCTATTCGCCTGTTTTATTTTAGGGTGTTTAACAAAAAATAAAACAAAATTTCTCTCTGATTAGATGGGTTTAATACTTCGGCGGAGGAAAGTGTCCAAACGGAAGCATCAAATTATTTAAATTATCCAATTTTAGTTTCTGATTTCGCACCTCACTCACTCGCGCACAATCATGGGCAATAGCATACAAATTCTATTGGGATGAAATGGACAGTGAGAGACCACCGCCGACGTTGTTGTTGTTGGGCCCAGTCAACGCGTTCAATTGCTGAAAATGATGACAATTGGCATAATTGCTTTACGTAAAAGAAAAAAAAATTAAATTTTCGTTGTTCGCCCACCTCGGCAAGGCTTTGCAGAATTGTCGAACGATGAAAGTGCTTTTTCAATGCGTTGTCTAATGCAATTTTTGATGCAAAATGCTTGAATTCATTTCCATGGGCGTCCATATCATTACAACGAAAAGAGAACTCCTCCACCGGCGTGGCACCACAACCGCAATAGAAATGAGTCATGGGCACCTTTTAAAGAAATTTGGACAATGTTTTAATGTTCATAGGCAATTAATTGACTCACAATCTCCACTTTTACGATGGCCTACGTATGGTCACAGTCATCGCAGACCCACAAACAGTCGTTGTTCTGACATTTACCCCCGTAGCCTTCGCAGAGGGGGCATGGCAACCTGCATGGTTCTGTCTTCTTCTGAGGTACTGCTCCAACTTCAGTTCGGTGAGAATTCTCAATCTGAAGATTTGTGCTTTGTTCAATGATTCTTTACATTTATTTACTGACCCGAGCAATGCAAATTTGTAATTTCTGCGCTTCCTCCGTCACACAATCGGCCGATAGCAATTTGTGCCCACGCATTTTGATCAATCGACTGCTAATGTTTGGGAATCCGTCCAATGCGAGAATGCCTTTTGGCAATTCTTCGTATGCCGTGGCAGCGTCGTCACTCAGCAAAGCATCCAAATCAACAAAGATGCAGCTCTTGCCACGTCCAGCCATTTGGTAAAGTTGGCCCAAACATTGTCGATAAAATCGTTCTCCGTCGTGCTGAGAAGACAAAACGCCAACAGCGACGGGTTGAAATGTTCGTGACTCGCTGTACAGAAGGACAAAGTGCAAAGTCAAAGAAGCGTTGGTGCTGGAGCCACCGTTGTCAAACAGCACATCCGCCAGCCATCGATTACCACGTCCGATGTATTGAACACCTTCAATAGCGAAAGATTATGCTTCAACATGAATCCCCCCCCCCCAATTTGTGTTTTGCCTTTTAAGTCCAATTTCCGAAGCAGCTCCATTCTTGGTTCCAATATCTGAGCGCACTGTTCCAACAGATAGCGCCCTTCGCCCACAAATTGTTCGACCGCAAGCTCCAATGCTTCCGTTAAACGTTCGGCTTCCTCCGCGTCTTGGCTCATTCGCAAATTAATGACGCAATTCTGTAGCATATTATCGATCGCGGCTTTGTCCTCCTCATATTGCTGGAATATTCGTCTGATCTCGTCAGACTGGTGGAAGCTGAATTAAAAATAACATTAATTATTAAAATGTCAATTAAAATGATTAATATGTTCAGAATAATTCCAACTTTAAAATGAATGCATGTTCATTTAGCAATTGGACGGTCTTTCGAAATTCTAACTCAAACTGTTCCAAAGATTGCGCACAAGACTGGATCCGCTCCACCAGGCCATAATCTTAAAATAATAAAAGATTCAATCATTACACATTTGCACAAAACACCTTCGATTGCGATTATGGAGGCGGGCAAAAACAATGATTTGTCGTCCACAACGGCAGAAAGTGGGACCAGCGAAAAGCTGATCGGATGCCCGAACCTCTGGCTGAAGCCGGGCTTTTTGGTTGATTCCACAAACACGTCGAGGCCATGCAAAAATTCCTGAAGAGCCAATCAATAAAATGAACACAGTACCAAACAGCACCAAATCAGTTTCGCCGGGGCCAATGGACGGGTCCACGAACACGCTTACGCGGACGGAGCTGTTCAGAGAATTGAGATCGTTAGTGTCCGAAGAGGTCATTCGATAGCCACGAATATGCTTCTCCGCAAGCTTAAATAATTTATTTAACAGGTTTTGTTCAATTTTTTTGATTGGCACCTTTTTGGCCTTTTTAACAAACATTTCCATGCCAAAAGTTTGTTGGTCAAAAGTCACAATTGCTGCGACAAGCGATCCGAAGCAAGTCGAACCGACAAAATGAGTGGCATCATTCGGAGGATTCTGCTGCTGCACGGAGTTGCGCACTTTCGGCTCGTCCAGTTTCAGCGAAATTGTCTGATCAGATTTAAGATTACAAAAAGCACAAATACTGCCAATTTTACCATTTTTGGTGAAATTTGAATGATGCCAAACGAATTGTTCTGTCCTCTTTTTTGGCTTGCCGCCAAAAGAAATTGACCAAGCGGGCAGAGGTCGTCAAGATGCGCCAGTCGACTGATCACACTCAGCTAAAAAGACTCATAGATCAACAAATAACCAAATATTTCCAATTTCCGTGTAAAAAGCGGGATTTTAAGGAAACCTCCGGGATCAGGGTTGAAAGGCCGGCATTTTAAGGATGAAAAGGTGACCAAATCCCGGTCAAAAAACCGGGACTAACGGACTTTGTAAATTTTGAAAACCGGGATCATAAAGGGTGAATTTCAGTCCCAAAGGCGGGACATTTGAGTTTCAATCCCCCCCTCCCATCCAACGATGACGACGACCTTCTGCTCCGTCCCCAACATTTTGATGCATTCCTCCAAACTGTCCAAGTGATCAATCTTAATGATGTCATTCCCCTGCGTTGGCAAGCTCTGTTCTGTGGAGGAGCGCATGTTGAACGTTTTGCGCATGAATCCAAGATCATTGGAAGTGACAAAGTTGTCCGAAAGCACGTTGTACAAATTGCCAAGATGGGCTTTTCCAGACATATGAAATCGATCGCTAATTTGAATGAAATTATAATTAAAGATCGAAAACTTGGACTAAAAATTTGGTCAAAAGTATTGGTCATTTTTGGTATTGGTATTTTGGTACTAGTAGAGTTTGTATACCACATTTTGGTCAATTTTCCAAAAAAATTTTTTACTATGCTCCCATTTCTTAGAAAAGTGCTTCTAGGAGTTTCTACCTATTTCGAACCCCGGACCCAAATTCGAACATTTTTTCGAAAATTCAAAATTTTCCAATTGCCAACAAATCATTCATAAAGCATGAATTCGGTCATTACGTTGTAAGAAAACAACCCAAAAATTGTTTGGTTTTGGTCCGGACTCTAATTATAATTAACCCGCTCCGTTCCCTGGTACCACCCACTCACATTGGCTCCCAATCCATGTCAGAATTCCGTTGTTGTTCACTCATCGGCACATCTTCATCATTCAAACGACGTCTGTTGTCCAACTTCGGGTGAAGCAGCACTTTGTACGTGCCGCGATCTTTGACCCGCTCAGCACACCATTCGCGCGAGTCAATGTCGATGAACTCTGCCGGCTCGAACTCGATGTCCAGGAGCTGCAATTGTAAATCAAACTTTTCCGTCAGTTGTTCCATAGACATGGCCAAATGCTTTGGCAGAAGCGTTTGCGTCATGTGGCCAACCGTCGGTTTGCCGTGTTCATCACCAGGAGCAAAAAACTGTTCTGTTTCAGTTATGAAGAACTCGTATTTCAGACGAACGGTTGCCTTGTCCTTCCGTTCGACTTGCAGGACCGCCAAACATTTCTTTGTGTTGGGCGAAGTTGTAATCATTTTTGTAAAGACAATGTCAAATACAAATACCTAAAAGCATGTTCGTTGATAATGAAAACAAAATCTACCCACCGATTAATACCCAAAAAAAATAGAAATTGGATAAAAAATACGCTTAATATTGATAGATGTCGGATATTTTTAAGCAAAGTTCGAAAAAAATTCAAAGTCTTAAGGAAGGGTTAGAATTTTCGAAATTTAGTGTTTTGTTTCGAAATTCTCTAACGTAGTTTAGAGAAAAAGGGCCCATTTGGTATTTCTATCTTATTTGTGCTTCTCTCCAAAATGCATAAATTATATACCAATCGATTCCTCTCATCGAGCTGATTATGAATCTGCAAAAATTTTGAGTCGCTTCTCGACTATGAAGAAAGTTATGGACCCTCAAGGTTGGCCAAAACCATAGGGGGGACCCTTTTGGAAAAAATTTCCATTCTAAAAATTATCTGAAAATATGTAATTTGATGCACTGATTACGAATTCGTCAATAAAAAATAAAATTAGAGCATTTAAAGCGGGTTTTGAATTAGTAAGTTTTTGAAAATTAAGGAAAAAGCAACTTTTGAGTAACAAAAGCCGGATAAAATAAAATGAAACGCCGCTGGCGGCCCGCCAACAGCGAGCATGCGGAGCAAGTAGTGGGGCGAGACGGAGGGCGGAGGAAGAAGTCTGACGAGCGCCACTGGGGGGCGAGCGCGCGGGGACCCGCGGGGTGAGCGCGCGGGGACCCGCGGGGCGAGCGCGCGCGCTGGAGTCTCGCCCTACTTACTGGCCGCCGTAGTCGAGTGTGCGGTACTTTGGCTGCTATTTTCCATGTCAAATAACATATTCCAGATAATTTTTAGAATAAAAAATATTTTTCATAAGATCAAAAGTCCTCCCCCCCTATGGTATTGGAAACTTTGAGGAGCCATAACTTTTTCATAGTCGATCAGGATTTCTATCCAAATAATTACTGTTTTGACTACTATCAATAGGCCGAGTTGATTATGCATTTTGGAGAGAAGCACAAATAAGAAAATTTTCCGCGCATTTAATCTAAAACCGGCAAATTAGAAAAAAATTAAACAAAAATGCGCGCACTTCTTTAACGACGCATTTCATGTATGTGTCAAAATGCACACACACAACGACAGCAATGTTATTGAGACAATGATTTATCGTAAACATACGGACGCCGCCACATTTATTGATTTTTTTCGCTACAGCAGTCATACGCATAGAAGACAGAGAAGAAAAAAACGGGAGCGGGACGTTTCGGCGCTGACGCTTCGGTTCGGCGCCGCTGTTTCGGCGCTCGATTCGGCGCCAAGGTCTTCACTTTTACAGCTTACTAGTGCTGCACGAGAGTCTCGAGTATCGACTCGAGAAAAGTCTTCAGTTTTTTGGGTCTCGGGCTCGGGCTCGAGTCTCGCGTATTTAGTCTCGATTTTCGTGACTTTTTTACACCCCTAAAGATGGCCTTTTTGGTGAAAATTCATTATAGAATTCTAAATATTTGAAAAATGCATAGTTAATATCTTTAATCTTCTGTGGCTTAGTGGTTAAACTCTGTTTCGTATTTTCTTTATCAGATGTTCTATCCCCAAGTGGAACACCTTTTTTATTTTTTTTATTAAACACCTAATAATTCGTTTTTACAGATTCTTCGTCAAAAAACAAAACACATCACGCAGAAACCTTGTATGGTTTTTTTTGTTGCAAATTTACGCATTTCTAAAGATGGTGTGCCCACCCATTTATCAAAAAAAATAAAGTACCGTGTTTTTAAGATTTTGGTTGAAAACCGCTTAACAAATCTACTCGAAAATTCAAAATTTTCTCGGCGGCGTCTATCGGCACCGCCGACCCTCTCCCCAGAAGTAAAGCAGAATTCTCAAAAAAAAATTTCATTTTTGGAAATTGCTTAAATGCAAAAAAAAAACGGAAAGTTTATCCCTAAAAACCGAACATTTTTTCGAAAACTCCTTATCAAAAACGCAATAAAAAGATAAAAATACACCTCTTAAAAACAAAAGGAAGAATTGCTAAGAAAAATGCAATAAAACCCAAAAATACACCCCTAAAAATTGACTTTTTTTCAGGTAAAATTGAAAATGATTATTATCATTACATTACAGGGTGACAAATAAGTCTTTGGACGCGAGCTTTTTTCCATAACTTTACGTAAACACAACCAAAAAAAACAAATAAACAACCATTAGATAGAGAACAGAATAGAGAACAACAAAATCGGGGTTTTTTGCCTGTTTTGCAAAATCCAGCCCAAACCATCACAAATTGGGGGTTTTGGGAGTGGGTGACAATATGACTTGAAAGAGAAGATTCTGAGCTACAAATTCGGATANTACAGGGTGACAAATAAGTCTTTGGACGCGAGCTTTTTTCCATAACTTTACGTAAACACAACCAAAAAAAACAAATAAACAACCATTAGATAGAGAACAGAATAGAGAACAACAAAATCGGGGTTTTTTGCCTGTTTTGCAAAATCCAGCCCAAACCATCACAAATTGGGGGTTTTGGGAGTGGGTGACAATATGACTTGAAAGAGAAGATTCTGAGCTACAAATTCGGATATTGTGATGGTTGTGGTGAGCTTTAATAGTGAACATTTTTTTGTCTGAGATGAGTATGTCCTGAGGTGCGGCCCGCGGGCGATTTTTTCCCCGCGCGCCTGCGTCTCTGCATCAAAGCAGAAGGAAGGCACGTCAAATCTCATTGAATTTTGTTGTTCTCTATTCTGTTCTCTATCTAATGGTTGTTTATTTGTTTTTTTTGGTTGTGTTTACGTAAAGTTATGGAAAAAAGCTCGCGTCCAAAGACTTATTTGTCACCCTGTATTGGTAAATTTTTTGGTCGAACTCGAGTTTTTGTTCTATTCGTAATTTGGACGCTATTGTTCCATTTGACATTCGGCCAGTTTTTGTATTATTGTCCTCCTCAATTTTTCGGTTTTTTTTGGTTTTAGCTTTACCAACAATTTCCCTTGCAATTATGGGTACCCAAGAGTCGAATAACAGCGAAGCGCTGTGGTTGGCAGCATGCATGAAAGGCAATTTGGACGTCGGTCAGTTCATCATCAAAATTTTTAGAAAAATTAGAAAAGGCGATTGGCCAAGTAAAGCATATCAAACAAGGGGATGTAGCAAAATTCCGAGTCCGAAAATGACGGAACTTGAAAGTTTTAATTTTTTGGGTAATAGTGCAGTTGTGCATCAATTTGTCTGTAATTAATTGGAGTTAAACACTTCGTGGAGTATGGCCAGGACATCGAAGCTACGGATAGCCACGGTTTCAACGGGTTGATAGCCGCATCGAACTTCAGAAAGGCGAACGTTGTGCGCTTTTCTTTTCCCAATTTTCGTCTCTGCCCCAATCGTTTCTTTTCCCAATTTTCGTCTCTGCGCCAATCGTTTCTTTTCCCAATTTTCGTTTGAACTATTTCTCTTCTCTGATCGTGTCTCTTTTCTACTCTGCCCCAATCGTTTCTTTTCCCACTTTTTGTTTGCACTATTTCTCTTCTCTGGTCGTGTTTCTTTTCTACTCTGCCCCAATCGTTTCTTTTCCCAATTTTCGTTTGCACTATTCTCACGCGGGCGAGGCCTCGGCGTTTCTGCCTTACGTTTCGGCCCTCACGTTTCGGCCCTCACATTTCGGCCCTCACGTTTCGGTCCCCACATTTCGGCCCTCACGTTTCGGTCCCCACATTTCGGCCCTTACGTTTCGGTCCCCACATTTCGGCCCTCACGTTTCGGCCCCCACATTTCGGCCCTCACGTTTCGGCCCTCACGTTTCGGCCC
>MEIZ01000139.1:0-18278 GCA_001723225.1 Globodera ellingtonae | reverse complement strand
GGGGGAGTGCAAAGGATGCCAGCGTAGCTCAATGGTTAGAGCACCGTTTTTACCACTCGTCTCATATTTGTTATCCTCCTTATTATACATAACTTAGTTAGGTGAACATTTCGTGTTGTAATTTGTTTTCTTTGTTTTCAACCAACTTTTTTTCATATTTTAAATTTTGTGTTTATCTTTTTTTCCTCAAAAGTATCAAGTTATTTTTTTTTGTTCGGTAAATATTTGCATCCCAGCAGTCTTTTTTTTTAAAGCGGGCGGTGAATGACTCAAATGTGTTTGTTTTGGTGGTTAATTACCCGTGGTGATTATAAGTTCAATTTAGTGTTGAGTGGAAGTGGAAGATTAGATTGGAAGAAATGATAGTAGTTGGCTTTCGTTTTGGTTAACCAACACAATTTTTCTCTGTGTTTATGTTTGACAATGTATTTATGCATACTACCCCCATAAAACACGTGTCCTATATATTTTTAGGTGAAATTTCACCCGATTTCACCTCTTTTCAMCTATTKTGTGTTCACCTTTTTCACCTATTTGAGTTTCACCCGTTTCATCCATTTGCGTTTCACTCTTTTCACTTCAGCATCAAACCACTGAGCCTGAAATTTTTTGTGGTCTAAACTACAAAAAGGGGAAAAGGTTGACGGCCTTAATTTTTTGGACAGGCAAAGTGGTAATAACGGGGGGCAAAAATATTGAAGAAATTCATGAAATGTACTATCACATTATGCCCTATTTAAAAATGTCACAAAAGTGAAATCGATTTGCCGAATGTTTTTGTTGCAAAATTTGAGCGGCGGAAGTTTGATTGACAGGTGAGAGGGAAAGTTTTGGTGCGCGGCGAAAGTTTGATTGACAGGTGCCGAAATGACCTTGAGGGATGGGGGAGGGAAAATTGATTTGGCAATGGGCCCAATAGGTTTTGGGGGACTAATTAAAAGATTTGGCTTGTGTGTTAATCCGCTAACCCCGCGCGGTTTGGTTGGGACTGAATTGACCGCAAGCCGCTCGCTTTTGTGGTTTGTTAGGAGGCGGGATGTTCAAAGGACCCAATAGGGTTGGGTTTGGGGAGATCAAAGACCCCGACCCCTCCAATAGGTTTTGGCTTGGGGCGGCATGATCAAAGGGCTGGACCCTCCCATAGGTTTGGGTACCCGCGCCCTTTTTGGCCGCGCCGTACCCGCGCGGTTTTGACGCCTTATGCTGCTGGCGTTTCGACACTGGGCGTTTCGACACTGGGCGTTTCGACACTGAGTTTTAAAAGTCGACAAAATGGTACTTTATAGGGATATCGTGGCCGTAGAATCCGAGGCTGAGCTCTATTTTGACCCGATTTATAACCCTAAACCCGAATTCGAACAATTTTTCGAAAATTCAAAAATTTTCAAAAATCAATTTCGCCTCAAAATCTTTAAAAAAGCATTAATTCGATCTCTACTTGCCCTTTTTTGTTGTAATTTTTTGCTTTTTGAAGATTTTGAGGCGAAATTGATTTTTGAAAATTTTTGAATTTTCGAAAATTTGTTCGGATTCGGGTTTAGGGTTCTAAATCGAGTCGAAATGGAGCTCAGACTTGGATGCTACGATCAAAAACTCTATAAAGGACCCTTTTTGCAACTTTTAAAACTCAGTGTCGAAACGTCCAGTGTCGAAATGTCCAGTGTCGAAACGTCCAGTGTCGAAATATCCTGCAACGCTTAGAAATGAGGAAACTAAATTCGTAACACTTGTGATCATAATTCATTTTCCGTTTTATTGCATTTTTGTTAAAAAATTTTCAAAAGTTTTTTGCGAATTCTGCTTTACTTTCAGGGGGGTCGGCGGTGCCGATAGGCGCCGCCGAGAAATTTTGAATTTTCGACTTAATTATTAAGAGATTTGAAACCAATACAAATAAGGACAAATCTTATAAATAAGGATTGAAAAATTTGAAAATTGGCAAAATTTTCGAATTTGGGCAATTTTTTTAACAAAAAAGTTTAAAAAATTTTCCCGTCGACGCATGCYGGCGAAAAATAAAAATTCGGAATTTGCCTCACTAACTAATGCTTTAAATCGATTTCAGTTTCGTTTGTGCCGACGTTTTGTTCAAAGTATTCGCTTTCATTGACYATTTTGTGCTTGGGCTGAAAGTTGCTCTGATCAGCGACCGATTTGACCGTTTGGTGGACGCGCATTTCAATTTGAATAAATGGTCGTTGGGTGGGTTGCACATTCAATGTGCAACCAAAGGAAATGGCGCTGAAATTGTCAAATTCATTGGCAATAATGTTGAGCGTCTGCCAATTCCGCAAGAGCCGCTTCCGGATAATGTTATCGGCTTTGAAATTCTTACAATAAGGTCATTGTCGGGTTAAATTGTTTGAAAGCCCTTAAAAGCTTTTCATTAAATGTTTTGTTCAATTTTTCTGCACACTTATACTTTTAGTTACGTCGACCGAAGTGTCATCGAATTTGTTCAAAGAATTCGCCGACTTTTCGACTCCAGTGGGGCCATTCTTTCCTTTGGAACACACCACAACTGCAAGCGCAGCTGGAAATTCATTTGGCACCGGATTTGGCCTCTGATCAATGACAACATTTGCGGATATGCCTTTGGTCCCGCCGAATTTCACCGTTTGCGCAAACTCTCTCCGACCGTTCTCCGCGATTGTGCAAAACTCCGAGTGGTCCAATCCTTTTATGTTTTTCCCGGCCGATGACAGTGCCGACGCTTCTCCTTCCCAAGCAGTGGCCAAATGGTTGCACACGCCACGCGGGGATGGATTTCCAAAGGTGTTGCGATGCATTTTTCAATTGGAAAGAATGAAGGGACTGAAAATGGTGATTTATTTTATTGCATTTCCCGTTATAGCGTGTTGGCGTTGTGCCATTTGAATTGAAAAACAATTTGTTGGGGGAGCGATTGGTTTTCCGACGCATTGATAAAGAAAAATGGCTGTTTGTTCGCTGTCCGATTGAGCGCGACGAAGACAAATGGGCCGAGTGGGAAAAGGCGGCGATTGAATGGGAATTGAATTGTCAATGGAATCGCATCGGCATTAACTTTGACGTCAGGAACATCGGCGACGGGTAAGACAAAAAGTCTACTTTTGTTTAAAAAAATATTTGTTTCATTTCTAATTTCCAGACTCCTCGATGCAAGCGAAACACTGGAGTGAGCAAAAAAGTGAATGAGTCAAACGTAATTTGGATGGAAATTCAAACCAAGAAATGGACTAAATATTAAAGCTTTCCCCACACATTGTGAAGGTTCTGGGCTCTGTCTCCAGATGAAAACTTTTTTTTATGCGCATTTTGTAAGGTGAGGAGAAAAAATTATTGTTAGCAAATTTGGGGAGAAGGAGTAAAAATTCGAATAAAATTCCACTTTTCGGCAGTTTTGCAAATGTGATTTATAGGCTCTAATTGAGAAGAATCATTTGTGAAAAAGGCAAGCGGTTCACTCGTTTTTAAGAAGCTGGCAATCCTCCTCCACCTCCCCCACTCCAATGCTTTCGAGTCGCTTTTTCGGGTTTTGACTCATCCGAACTATCACCGACGTCCCCGGAGGCGTTTTTCGGGTATTTAAGCAGTTTAGCACATTTTTAAGCACTGAGCGGTTTTATCCATATGTATAAGTCAATATTTCACGTTTTTAGTCAATATAAATCTCGGCTCTATACATAATTTGTGCTGATAAAAAGATCAAAATTTGCGACAAAATGCCAGAGTATTCAATTTAAATAGAGGGGGAAATCGAAGTGTGATCGCAGATGAAGTCAAATCTAATTTGTAAGAGGAGAATGGCGCAATTATTTGATCGCAATTGGAAATTTTGTCTTCTTCGGCCGATGACTTTCTTTTTTTGGAAACGGCGCACATTCCGCGCATGCTTTGATTAAACAATTAAAATACCTATTTGCATTTATAATAATTAATTTGTTATTTAAAAGCATTTTAAACTTATTTATACAAATATTTAATAAACATACCTTTCATATATTTGATTTGCCTGTTGTGTGCGCGACTTTGTCAATTAATGGGTGGTCTTCATTTTGAGTGTTCACGGGGGTTTAATGATGGCGGCGGACGGATTTGGCGTTGGATCCCAAGGAAACGTCGTGAATTCTCCCTGAATAAGATTATTTGAAATAATAATAAAATAAATGAATTTTAAATATACCAGATCGGGAGTTGGAAGTGAACAAATGCACGGACCTCCCGGATTTGTGGGTGAACAACATTGCAAAACGTCCCCAATTTTCCTTTCAATCTGTTCAATCACTGCACAATCAAGCTGATGGTCCGTTCAACGAGTTATAAGCTGCGTGAATTTTGGATTTAGAATTTGGAAATAAATTGGCATTTAGGGGATCCGACGGTGGAATAAAATGCAGCGATTTTGCCCAATTCCATTAATTTGTTGACGACGAACGATTGAACTCAGAACTGCTCCAATGGTTGCCTTCTACGGAGAGTTGAGAATAAATGAAAAAAGAATTTACATAAATGATCAAATGGTTTTCTAATGATTGGTGTGATGGGATGGAAAGTGCCAATTGCTTAAAAAGCCATCAGAAATGAGTCATCGGCTGTTTGGTTGTTTCTGGTTGGGTGTGTCCATTGACAAATCCGCCGATGTCAACCATTTACACACATCGGATGAAAACGAAAATATCAAAGCAAAAAAACATTGCTGCATAAATTAATTGAACAATTTCGCTAAATCGGTTTAGATGTTTTTGACGTTGTATTTCGCATACACGGATGCAAATCGTTATAAGTGACGAACATATTAGCAGTATCTGCAAATTTAGACAAATTTGAAGCAAATAAATTCATTAAAATAAAAATTAAACAAATTTTTTTAGTATTTTTTCAGGCTCTTTCTAGCTCTAACCCAAACGGTCGCCATTCTTCGTGTAAATGATTTGACGCGTTGCCAATTGACGCCGCATCCGATGACGTCGCCTTCCTCAAACACGGGCTTTCCTGATGCACGGACGCCCAGAATCTTTGCTCCATCCCTCAACTTCGTGACCCCAAAAAATGCCATTGCTTTGGTATGCGTAAGTCCCTTCGCAGCGTCCAACAAAATTACCCAATGGTATTTGCTTTGACGCGAACCCAATGGCGATGCCACTTTAAATTAGTAAATAAATAAAAATAGAAAAAATAAAATATAAATTCAAAGCCCAAAATGTAAACTTACTCCAAACATTTTTGCTTCTTTACAATGCTCACTTCGTAGAAAAAAATGCCAACATAATTTTTTGGAATTGGCCATTCAGCAAGCACAGAGCGATTCGCTGAAGCAGAAAAGTATACTAATATTACTATGCAAACAAAAAGCTTTCGATTCAATTATTTAATATTAAATTTTAAAAATTGACTGAAATCATTTTTTAATAGTGTACATATTTACCCCGATCATTTCCATTACGTTGGACAATCAATCGATCGGGCTCAGAGAGTGTTAGTTCGTTGTGACAGGCATCGGAATTCCATCGATTTTGAGGGTTTAGTCCTAAGACAATATAATTTTTTTCAAACCATAAATACCATTGCTTCTGTGCAGATCATTGCATAAAAGTGGCACTTTTTGCTTTGGATATAAAAAATATCTTAAAATGCGGTTGCAAATTTCTGATTTTTCATATGCAATAAATACTCCTACCGTCTACCTTCTTTTAATCCCACATGCTCTAATAATCCCCCACCCTCTATCCACATGGGGGACTAAAAGCAGATATACGGTATATGAGTAGAGGCATTTTGGTAGGTAAACGGAGGGTAACCACCTGCTGTAAGAGCACGTCTATTAGTTGGGAATTGCAGCTGGTACTGCTCGGGCAGACCGACGTCCGGACGAGAATAGTGCAAGTGCAGCACAATGCTGAGCTTCTCGGCATCCGACAACACTCGGGACGGAACTGTCAAAAGCAAAATTCAACCAAATTTTGGAGGCGGAATTATTAAATAGATTATGTAGATTTAGCATTTTAAAATTCAAAATTTCAAACTGTCCATGATACCAATATTCTCAGTAAAATCCTTTTGAGGGATGAGCGGAAAACGAATTTTGAAAAGTGCCGGGCCGAGCATTGCGCGTCTATTCGCCGTCGAAGGCTCTTTCCCATTTTGACGGCATTTTTCGTCCGCCCAGCGAAGTGCCTAATTAAAAACAAATTAAAATCATTTTAATTTGTTTTATTATTTTTTATAAATTTACGGCATTCCAAATTGCAATTTCTTCGCTGATCATCTCGTCACGGTCCAGAATCTGACACAATGATTTTTGATCAATTTGCAAAAACTCTTCCGAGAGGATCAAAGCGTTCGCATTCACATCGATGTGCTCCAAACAACGGCGAGCAAAGTCAAAATAAGTAAATAAAATTAATTATTGTTTAAAAAAAGGCAATTAAATTTATTTAGGATTAAAAATTAGTTATATTTCCCCTCCCCCACCTCTTCTCCAAGAAAACGAGTCTGGTCAAGCGCGAGAAAAACGTTGTTCAGCTTCGATATGGGAAAGTTCAAGCACAAATCGACAAGTTCAGGAAGATCATATTTTTTAGCTTAAATTAAAAATTTAACGGAAAATGTAAAAATCCATAAAAATTTTATGACCGGCATAAAGCACAGCGATTGCATTGCCCCCGTTAAGCCCGCTCAAATCGTCCGCATAAATGAAGCTGAGCATCGCTTTAAATGCCCCCACCTCCACGTCGGGCACCTCCACGGGTTTAGTCCTCCCCAAAAGGTCTAAAAAATTCGTTAATTAAAAAATATTTTAAATTATTTTGTCGGCTTACCGGCATTTCGGGCATCAAAAGGGAACATTGCCTCAAAAACGTCGGAGGCCGCCATCAGAATCGTTTTATGTGCTGGCAGAAGCTTAATCAATTAAAAAATTGAAATTAATTAATTAAAGTAAGAAATATCATTAATTAAAGTAATTGAAATATCATTAATTAAAGTAATTGAAATATCATTAATTAAAGTAAATGAAATATTATTAATAAACATAATTGAAATATCATTAATTAAAATAAATGTTTCATATTTTTCAGAACTCGTCTCCTTTTTGTCTCCTCCCCCCACCAAAAAGTGAACGTCCGCCCCATTGCCCGTGTCCAGCAAATGCTTCATACGACCGAAAACAGAATTTGGTTTTGGCATTTCACAAAATTAAATTTTAAAGCGTCTGGAAAAAGAATTTAGAAATTAATCTTTTGCCCGCAGAAATGCATGAAAATGTCCAAAAGCAAGCCCAAAAGATTTAATTTTTCTTGACTATAATTAAATACCGGATTTTTTCCCAAGAAAAAGAGGAGGATTCTAACTGAAAATCGGCTTTGTTCTAACTGCGAAAGACGCATTTGCGCGTTAACCGGGACTTTTATAGAGGGATTTTAAAGGAATTTTGAAAAACCGGGACCAAAATTTCAGTACCAAAATTTGAAAAATTGACCATTTCAGTACTGGTCCCGGTCCCGCTCAACCCTAGTTATAAGTATTCATAATGAATGGGCAAAATGAAAATGTTCTGACCTCTTTTAAATGACGAATTTGATGACCTCATCAAACTTATCTTTGGCATTTTTGTAACAAAAAATTCAGCTGAGGGCACTTTTTGCATTCAAATTTAATGCCTTGGGCAAAACGGCGACCCAAAGAAAATGCGGGCGATTAGTGGAGGAATTGATGAAAGGGCAGCAGAACGACCGATATTTGCTGCTAGTGAAGTTTATCTTTTCCCCACACAATCTTAAACAAGGAGAGTCCAAAGAACAACACACAACGGGCATATTCAAATTTAATTCGACAAAATTTATGTTGATTAAAAAGGTTCTTTTCAGTAAGTTTCAAAACATATCTGCAATCAAACCGTAAACTAGAGGCGTTATCGCATCCCAATCAGGTCTGGGAGAAACTTCGGCTTCGAGCTTCGTAAAATTCGGGTATTTTGGGCTTTGTGCTTTGAAAAAAAAATTGAGCTTCAAGAGCTTCGGGTGTAGTGAGCCGAGCGTTGCCTAGACCTAATCCCAATGTATCTTTAGTTCTGTGACCGATGAGAGACAAATTGTGTTATAAAATTTAAATTTTGGAGAATCTCAGTGGTTTTTGAATAATGCGGATAACCGCAGGCGGATAAGGATAAACCTGCGCCAAAAACTGAGCAAATCCGTATAAACACGGGTCGCACTCGAAACCCGAAAGTTTTAGATCTTTAGAACTGGTGCCAGGCCAGGACATTCCGCTGGCATCTTTAGGGATCTTGGCTCCGGGATTCCCGATTTTTTATTTTTGACGGGATCCCGGCCTCGGGATCCAGCCCGGGTATTTGATTCGATTTAAAAAAAGATTTTCCAAAGTGAAGAATTTAAACCCAAGGTAAAAATAAAAAAAATAAATTCTAAATCTTCATCTGTTACTCGCTGACAAAATGATTGTCCTTCGCCGTATACGACAAAGATCGTTTATTCATTATGTTTCATTGAGTGGGATGCAGAAAAAAGCCTAAACTGGACATGTAACCAGTGGAATTTCGCTGAACAAATTTCATTTTTAGAAAAATTTGAATAAGATTTAAAATTATTTAACATTTACTTATTATAACTTACGCGAATTGAACAATTTTGATTGTTTTTTTTCATTAAAGTAATACAAAAGCATCCAATTTTTGTTATGGCAAATAGCGGCGGCACTTCCAATGAAAATGACTCGCAAATAAAATGCCGTCGGCGTTTACCGTTGGAGTTGCAGTGTGAGGTGTGCCTTTTTTAAATGCCACCAAAATTATTCGAATCCAAAAAGGCGCTTTAAAAATAAAGGGCATTTTGAATTTTTAAGAAAGCTTTTCAATTACTATCCTTGCTATTTAAGGACATATACGAGCCGCCCTGATTTGATTTAAAAAAATTTATGTAGGCGTTATAAAATTTTTCGATTTTGGCTTACTTTTTAGGGTGGAGCTCTGTGTTCGCTGAACGGGCAATCCCAAAAAAGGATTTGGGAATTTTCTATTACGAAGTGAAAATATTAGGAAAAGGAAAACAGTAAGTCAAATAAATAAATTTTTGAACTTCAAAATGATTTAGAATGATTTTTTCCATTGGTCTCGCTACAAAACAAATGCCAATAAACGGTTGGGTTGGAGTTTACGAAGGCACTTACGCGTACTCAAGCTGGGGAACTTTTTTGGGTCACGAGGTTGAGGGATGTTCCTACTGCAATGGGCGTCCCGTCATCACTGGAAAACCCGAATTTGGTGTCGGTGACGTCATCGGATGCGGCGTCAATTTGGCAACTCGCCAAATCATTCACACAAAAAATGGGCGGCGTTTGGGTGAGAAAGAAAAAAGTAAAATCAAAATTATGGGCAATTTCATTTAATTATCTGCTTAATAATTTATTTTGGGTTTTTGCAGAAACTACCGGCTTGTTTGTCGCCGATTCTGCCACCGAATTGTTCCCATGCGTTTCGTTGTTTTATTCTGGCGACAAAATTGAAGCGAACTTTGGACCGAACTTTGAATACAAATTCTGATGAAGAAGCCCCCCGGACAGTGAAAACAATTTTTAATTCGTGTTGTTGTATTCATTGTCTGATTTGATTTTTGTTGTCATTTCGTAAATCTGCTCGATAAAGAAATTAATTTTTTCGAGACTCGATTATTTCATTTAAAACAGACTATGACAGCTTATTACGGCTCGCTTAGACTTAGCATCGTCGCAGTGAGTCCCTGCGATAATTGAGCGAGTTAAACCGCTTTTTGTTCACTATTGGGGATGGGAGTGCGTAAAACCGTGGTAAGAAGGCTATTTGTTTTAACTTTCTGCTCAAACAGCAAAATAAATGAAAGCTGTCGATGAAACAATGCTATCGTTAAGCTATAACCTTGCTACTGACAAAGCTGAACAAAAGTTATGGATGAAAAAGTTTAAAGAAATTGTGAGTTTCCGAGCTCTAGTCGCAAATACAAGTTTTTTGACAATGTCGACCAGTGGCTCGGTGATGGAGGGTTGAGAATCGAATTTCTTTATCGAGCAGACAAAATGATAATTAAAAATGACAAATTTGAAAACAAAACAAATCGTATAAGTGTCAAAAACCATCGACCGTATCCTTCCTTTAAAAGAAAAAATAAATTTAAAAAATTTCTTTTCGCTGTCCGTGGGCTTCTTTCTCATCAGAATTTGTATTCAAAGTTCGGTCGAAAATTCGCTTCAATTTCGTCGCCAGAGCAACACAACGTAACGCACGGAAACAAATCGTCGGCAGAATCAACTAACAAACCGGCAGTTTCTGCCAAAACAAATAAATAACGCAAATAAATTAGTTGGCAAAAAAAAACAAAGTTAGTGTATTTTTCTAAATGAAATTTCCAATTAATTTTTATTTATTTTTTTCTTCCTCACCCAAACGTTGTCCATTTTTTGTGTAAATAATTTGGCGAGACGCCAAATTAACGCCGCATCCGATGACGTCGCCTTTCTCAAATTCGGGCTTTCCTCTGATGTACGGACGCCCCCAAAGCAGTGGGAACATCCCTCAACCGCGTGACCCCAAAATTCGCCCCAGCTTCCGTATGCGTAAGTGCCTTTGTCGAGTACAACGCACTCGTCCAATGGCATTTGTTTTGTCGTAAGTTCAATGAGAACATTGCTAAATAAATTTCTTTTTAAAGAAAATGCTTCTAGCATTTCAAAGTTCAGCTATTTATTATTTTACTTACCGTTTCTCCAAGATGGTCACTTCGTAGTAGAAAATGGCCAAATTCTTTTTTGGAATTGGCTGTTCAGCGCGGACAAAGCGCCAGTCTAAAAAGTGTGCTAATTCAAAAAAAATTCTGAACTCTTTCCCCAACGGTTTTAATCAAATCACTCTAACAGAATAATAGTTACCCGAATTCTTTCCAGTAAATTGCACATTCAATCGATCGGGCGCAGAGAGCGCCAGCTCCTCGTGGCATGCAGCGGAATCCCATCGATTTGGAGGGGTCAGTCCTAAAAAAAATCTGCATCGAACACAAAAAACCTCATCCGGATCCGACAATTCTTAGTCTTTTTATGACTTTTTGAAATGCCCATTTTTTTTGACAAATTTACTAAAGAAAATGACCGACAATTATTTTGTTATTTCTAAACGGCTTTAAACGTTATTTATGCTTTTCAGCATATTCAAAACCCTATAAAATCTGCCTTTAATAGGTTAACGGTAGGGTGACCACCTGTATAAGCACGCCCATTAGTTGGAAATTGCAGCTGGTAAAGATCGGGCAGAGTGGCATGAGAATGGTACTGATACACGCCGAACTGCTCGGCCTCCGTCAACACTCCGGACGGAATGGCATTTTAAAATTCAAACTTTCTATGATACCAATATTCTTAGTAAAATCCTTCTGAGGGATGAGCGGAAAACGAATTTTGAAAAGTGTCGGGCCGAGCATTGCGCGTCTATTCTCCGCCGAAGGCTCTTTCCCATTTTGGTGGCATTTTTCGTCTGCCCAGCGAAATGCCTAATTATTTAAAAAAATATATAAATAATAAGATAAAAACAAATTAAAATCATTTTAATTTGTTTTATTATTTTTAATAAATTTACGGCATTCCACAATTTCTTCGCTGATGCGCAGTTCGTCACGGTCCAGAATCTCACACAATGATTTTGAACAGTTGCAAGAACTCTTCCGAGAAGATCAAAACGTCCGCATTCTCATCGATGTAATCCAAACATCGGCGAGCAAAGCCCCAAAATAAATCAAATTAAAAATGTAAATAATATGACACTTTAATTAAAGCTTTTTAATATTTAAACCGATTATTAGAATTGTAAATTAATTTCCAAAATAAATTAAATTATATAATTGAAGAATATGACAATTAATTGAGGCTTTTTAATATTTAAACCGATTATTAGAATTGTAAATTNATTAATTTCCAAAATAAATTAAATTATATAATTGAAGAATATGACAATTAATTGAGGCTTTTTAATATTTAAACCGATTATTAGAATTGTAAATTGATTCCAAAATAAATCAAATTAAAATATTGTTGTCTCACAACATTCCTCACCTCTTGTTCAAAAAAGCGAGCCTTTTCAAGTGTGAAAAAAACATTGCTCAGCTCCCAAATGCACTCCAAACACGAGACAGCAAGTTCAGGGAGATTATATTTGTTGACTTAAATTAAAAATTTTAACAGAATATGTAAAATTCATAAAAATTTTCTGACCCGCATAAAGCACAGCGATTGCATTGTCTCCGTTCAGCCCGCTCACATCGTCCACATAAATAAAGCTGAGCATCGCCTTGAACGCCCCCACCTCCACGTCGGGCACCTCCACGGGTTTAGTCTCTACCGAAGGGTCTAAAAAATTAGTTAATTAAAAAATTTTAATTATTTTTTCGGCTTACCGGCATTTTGAGCATCAAAAGGAAACATCGCCTCAAAAACGTCGGAGGCAGCCATCAGAATCGTTTATGTGCTGGCAGAAGCTTAACAAAATTAAAAAAATGAAATATGATTAATAAAAGTAATTATAATTAATTAAAGTAATTGAAATATAATTAATTAAAGTAATTGAAATATAATTAATTAAAGTAATTGAAATAAATTAAAGTAATTGAAATATCATTAATTAATTAAATATCATTAATTAAAGTAATAAATTAAGTATTTCACTATTTTTCAGAACTCGCCTCCTTTTCGTCTCCTCCCCCACCAAAAAATGAACGTCGGCCCCATTGCCCGTGTCCAGCAAATGCTTCATACGGCCGGCCAAAGAATTTGGTTTTGGCATTTCACAAAATTAAATTTTTAAAGGCGTCTGGAAAAATAATTTAGAAATTAATCTTTTTCCCGCAGAAATGCAATAAAAATTGAAAATGCTCCTCTAAAAACGACTTTAACTTCCAAAAGCAAGCCTAAAGATTTAATTTCTTTGCTAAATAATTTAAAAATTCGGATTAAAAATATATTTTTACCTTTTTAATTAATAAAACATTTTCAGTTAATATTCAGACAGAAATTTCTTGGAACAAAAAATTGAATTAAGTATGAATGAAGTTGACCGTTGTTTAAAAAAATTTGTTTTGAAATGAAAACCATAGGGGGCCCTTTCGATTTGCAACATCCGTATCTGAATTTTGCCGAGCCCTGAAAGATAGGTCTATTGCTCATGGAGAGCCTTTGTGTTCATTCATCATAGTCATTACACAAATAAAATGAATTAATGGAGAAATGGAAAATGTTTGGCATATTTTAAATGACAAATCTTCCGCTACTGCTTGTATGAGCCGCCTTTTCTGACATTTGTGCACAAAAAAAAGATGCAAAAATTCAGAAAATGTTACTTTTTGCATTCATTTGAATTTGTTAAGGGCAAAACGCTGACCCCANCAGAACAGGACGGCCGATGTTTGGTGATGTTCATCTTTATACCGTTTTAGAAAAAAGTTATATTCTTCCTTACACTATCGCACAATCCGAGAGAAGTGGAGAAACAATTTGGAGAAATGTGGGGTTTTTAATTTAATTTCTTATTTAAAAAGATTTTACGCTGCTTTGACTTTAGTTGCCAAAATAAAAACTGAAATTAAAGCGGTTTTTGAATCGGTTAAACACGGAGATGGTTAATGCAAATAAAAAGATTTTTCCAAATTCAACAATTTACCCCTCAGTTTTTCTCTCTCATCGATGGTCAGTTGCTGTTTGTGCTGATACTCCTTCAACTCAGCGCGGAGTGCCTTCTTAGTGTGGCAAGAAAAATGAAATGTTTTTGTTAGAAAATAATCACATTTTCGATCTCGAGTTTCGCAACTCTTTTCCATTCCTCCTTTGTACTGGCGTTTTGCCGACCACTTCTTTCGTGTTCTTCAATTCCATTTCTTCCTTTAAAACAGTGAATAAGCAATCCCAAAATACATCAAAAATCGCTATTAAACCTTTGACTGTTTTTGAATTTTGCTGAAATTTTGATTTCTTGAATAGTTAAAGGCATTTTCAATCGGTTTCAAAAAACCGGCTTAAATGAATATTAAGCCCAAAATGGTCAGTCTAAATTTCATAATTCGACTACAAAATTTGGTTAAATTTTACTTTTGATAGTTCCGTCCGGACCATGCTCTGCCCAAGCCTTACCAGCTGCAATTTCCAACTAATTGGCGTGCTTAGCAGGTGGTCACCCTGCCGTTTACCTATCAAAATGCCTCTAGTCATATACCGTATATCCACTTTTAATCCCCCATGTGGAATTATTTTTAACCTTTTCAGAAAGGCCGGTGTGGGGGATTATTAGAGCATGTGGGATTAAAAGAAGGCGGTAGGAGTATTTATTGCATATAATCAAATTTGCGACGCTTTTTAACATACTTTTTTCATAGCTAAATCAAAAAGTGCCACTTTTATGCAATAACCTGCACAAAAGCGAATGGATTTAATATTTTGAAAATAAAATTATATTTCCTTAGGACTAACCCTTCAAAATCGATGGGATTCCGCTGCATGTCACGACAAACTCGCGCTCATTGAGCCCAAAGTTAAATTCTAAGATTTCAAAATTTTCCGGAATTACGGATCCGGGCCTTTTTTGGCATCCGGTTACGCTAATTCTTAAAAATTCCCAATGAAAATGCAAATTTTTTTTTCAGAACTGCTTTACTTCTGGGGGGGTCGGCGGTGCCGATAGGCGCCGCCGGAGAAAATTTTGAATTTTTGACACAATTTGTTAACAGATTTTCAACAAAATTTTAAAAGCATGGTAGTTTTTTAAGGGTTTTAGGGAAACCGCGTAATACAAAGAGAGTCAGTCCAAAGGGCCATGCCTTGATTTTGTTCAAAACGCTAAAAATAGTTTAGGTAAATAATTTAACAATTAAAGCCCGGTTTTATGAACTATAAACAGTTCGATCAATTTATTGGTTTGTAAATTAATTTTTTAGGATAAAAGTTTAAGCAAAAAAATTAAAATAATAAAAAGCCTTAAAGCCCAGCCGCATCATCACATATTCAAATAAGCTCAAAATATTATAGTTAAAATTAATATTTTCTTTGAGTCAGTGTGCAAAAATGATAGGGTGCGAGGGGAAGCATACAAATGCAAGAGAGCACAACGGATTTCTTGCCTCTCTCTCTCTATTGGGGAATTTTGTATAAATGCACCCACCCTATCCAATCGACGATTATTTTTGTTATGAAATAAACGACCCGCCGCCCCGTTGTTGGTTTATTGCTCCTTTTTCTCGAAGCTACTACGTGGTACGTTGGACACCGCAATACATTGTGGTATAGTGGTTAGTGTTGAGCTCATTCGGGTTATCATTTGTCAGGTTCGATTCCCCGGACCTGCGACTCTCTTTTATGAATCTTTTAAAATTATTTTACATTTTTAAAAATAAATATTTCGAACTTTCCTTTATAACTTACACAAATCTATGCTTTTTTTCTTAATTTTCATTCAAACCCAAAGAAAAATTATGAATTTTTGGATCAATTTTCATATCAAAAACCGATCAAATTTAAAAAATTTCTCGGCGGCGCCTATYGGCACCGCCGACTCCCCCTGTATTTACAGAGGTGCCAAATGGCATCGGGTCAAAAATATGGCTTTTTATGGTTATTTTTCTTAAGGAATCTTCAAAAAAATGCTTTTTTGARGGGTGGTGGGTGGTTCGGACCTGCCGATAGGCGCCGCTAAATTTTTGAAGATCAAGTAGCACTATTTTCGGAAAATTCTCATTTTCAAAAAATAAGGTCTGTATTCGGACCATTCTGCATTCGGTTCGGTAGCCTTCCTAAACATGTGCGATAAATCCATATAAAATTTTTTCGTTTATATTTTAATGCTTTTTTGAGATTAAAAAATAAAAGAACAAATAGGTATGTATTGGAAAATGCTGTTAAATCTCATTTTTATGCTATTTGGTCCATAGTTTGCAATTTTTCGTCCATATTTTATGGCTATATTTCGATATTTTTATCCATATAAATTGCAGCCCTATTTATAAACACTAATATAACTGTGCGATGTATATATTTCATTTTCTTTTAATAGTTTGGCATTCTGTTGGAAACATTTGATCCAAAATTCAGGATTTCACGAAATTAAATATTTGCATTTTATTATTACTCAAAATTTAGGTCATTGGTCGGTCTACGGAATGTTTGGCATAAAATGTTTATTAATTTTAATTCGAGATAAAGAGTGAAGAGAGCAAAGATTTATCAAATTTTACACAAGAATAGCAACTTGTAATTTCCTTTTTTCACAATTCATTTTGAAACGGCATTCAATAAAGATAATTTATCGTCGTCCTGATCAATGGCCCAGATCATTGTGCCTCCAATCTTTTGGCTAGCAACATATTGAACCAAAAAATATTAAACTTTTAAATTCTTTCTAAAATTTTCTTAAGTGATTGGGGGTTGTCAATGGTCAGGAGTATTTTGGAAGAAGCATCGTAAATGTACGGCGTTTTGGCAGTTTTATGAAAAGCCCGGACTGGATCTGGATCCAGAACTGGATTTTTCTGTATCCAGAATCCAGGTAGGATCAGGATAACCCGAAAACCTGATTTTTAATCCAGGTAAATCCAGATCCAGGTCATTTCCATAATCCAGATCCAGGTTTTTTCAAAATTCCGGGCTCTACTTTTATTATTGCGGTCAATCATACTCATAGAATTTACCTTTTCCGGATCGCTCATTTTGGTCAGGTTGCGGCCGAGGCTATGCTCAGCAAAGCGCCGGATGGAAGTGCCATATTCAGCTCAAGCAGAAATGACACATAATTGGCTTTGTCATTCTGTTTAAATAAGTTTTGAAATGTTATAAATTTAAAACATTTATATTTTCAGGAAAATATATGTAACGCTTTTGTGGATAATTTTTGCTCGTATCCCAGTTTGTTTACCACTGTTGGGAATTGCCAGTCGATGTCGGCACCATCCAATCCATTACTTTTCAGAAAAGAGACATTTTAGCGATAAACTCTTGTCGGGTTCCATTGTTTGATGTTAGCGATGTAAAAATGCTTGCATTAAAACCGCTTAAAATTATCAAAATATTTTAATTTAAAAATAATTTTACCCTCCACCAATGGCAATTAACAGCTATTTGCGGATTTTCCAGTTGTTAAAGCTTGCGCTTGGACAGAAGTTAAAGGACTCAAATTGCCTTGAGCATCCGGAACCGAAAAGGCAAGGATCAGGTGGGTCAGCTTCTTGGCCTATTTTCAATAAAAGCAGGAATTCAAAAATTACATTTAAAAAAGAAATTATATGGCAACCTGAGCACTCGTCAAGGCCCGGGTGCCCTGATAATAGCCGACAACTCGGCCCGAAGAAACAGAAACAATTGCTAATTGATGGATCCATGCACAAAATAATATTCCCAAAAATTTGTTCATTTTGGAATTTTAAATATTTTCTATGATTTGACTTTTAATTTATGAATTTAAAAATATTTGAATGGACATTTAACTTTAAAAAAATTTTCACTGCCCGGGCGTCGTTATCAGAATTTGTATTTAAATTGACCCAAAGTTTTTATAGACTGAATTTGGATTTTCTTATAATTTTATCGTTGTGCCACCAAAATGGGGAAAGGACATTTTCACTGATGATAATTTCGCTTATCGTCTCATTAATTGAATCTTTTATTTGATTAGAGCAAAATGTCTACACAAAAAATGGGGGGAATTCGTTCATTTTATCAACTAAAAATAAAAATGTGATAGGTATTTGAATTTCTTTGTTAAACACCACACCGGATAATGCTGGTTTTCAGGGCTAAATTACGTCTATGAACTTTGATCATTCCCCAGTTTTTCAGATCCCAGCCCCAATTTTTGAAAAATTGAAATGCCGGAGGCCGGTGAATTGCGCTTCAACAGAAATACCCGGATACTGTCCAACCCTAATATTACCCAAAAAATGAATATCTAAAATCATAAATTGATTAATTATGGTGCAAGAACAACAATTCTCCAAGTTTTATGCTGTTTAATAGTCTTCGCGGTTTGGTACTGCAATTGTGTCATTGGAGGGGGGAGGGGGGTAAACATGTGCATGTGTGAGGGGGGGGGTGAACATGCCCTTCCCTTATCACTTCCCCATCAGTCGATCAAATTTTGATCGACCGGAATCCTCAAATTCCGACAAATTATTGCTAGAAAAAGCTCTGAAAACGAGGTGTAAAATGTTAATATTTTTGATATTTCTGAATTGAAGCACATTCGCTATAAAATCCCTATTCGTTATAGGGTTAATTTGTTGATTTTTGCA
>MEIZ01000138.1:172020-188028 GCA_001723225.1 Globodera ellingtonae | reverse complement strand
CCATCGACGAAATCCGAAACTGAACGTCCTGCTGGTCTCGAATGTCAATTAGAAACCGGGCTTGAGCTTCGAGCGAGATCTCGACTCGAGATCACAAGACGAGATTCTCGAAAAATCCGACGAGATTCTCAAAAAATCTCGGAAAATTTCTTCGAGACGAGATTTCTTGAGAAGCTCGTCGGATTTTTCGAGACCGGTCAAGACGAGATCACTGTCTCGACCGGTCTCGAATATCAATGCAAGGTTTAAGGCTTTTTCAACTGCAACAACGCCAGTCAATTTCATCATTAACATGGCCCTGGAGTGTTTTGGTGGTGGTGGTGGTGGTGGTGGTGGTGGTGCACCGTTTGTGTTGGTGAATGAACAAACGCGCGAGCATCTGTCACTGCACCGAATTAACTATAGCTTTTGGGTGTTGAAGCGACTTCCGTTGCGGATGGACGCGAAGCGGTGGATGCATTGGCATTGGGAAGCTTGGGATGCCGTTTCTAATCACATCAATACGAATCACATTGTTGTTTCGGTTGACGACCAGCACAACATCGACGCGGGGGTGAGTGATTGAAGCGCTTTTTTGATCAAAGTTTGAAGTGGGGTTGGTCCCCGACCCCTCGGGGGCGGGAAAGTCTGGGTCGGGGACCAACCCGAGTTTGAAGAAAATGGCACATATTTCAGACACTTTCCGCCATCGGACAGCAAATGAAGATGAACGAGGCTCGCCGGCAAATGAGATGGTTGACTTCTTTTTTTTGTTGTGCCTTCAATTTGTGCTCTGCTTTAAACGGTCTCGTAAATAAATGGCATTCATAGCTTGATCCCTGGACAATTTTGTAATGGATACAACAACTGTACTGCTTGAAATTCGTCGCGCGTTCCATTGTTTCTGAACGAATTAAGCTTTTGTTGTTTTTCGTTTTTTTGGGTGTGTTAAACCTTTGAGGCAATTAAATGGCGGACCAACCGCGCGTGAAGCGGCGCCGCATGAACCAAATGTGAGTTTGTTTCATCAGGCGTGGGCACGGATACGAATTTTTGTATCCGTATCCGTCCGTCCTCAAAATCTCATATCCGTTATCCGTCCGTATCCGGATATATCCGCGGATATCCGTGCCCACGCCTGTTTCATGGCACTAGGCACCACCGTGCCGTGGTTGGCGGTGCCTTATGGTTTGCCGTAAAATGCAAAAATCCCGGGCCAACCCTTTTTTAAAAAAACGTGTTAGAGTTCGGGCCCTCTCCCCGCAGGGTTTCTATAGACAAAATCCAAAAACGTGGAAAAATTTGTCAAAAATGGGGAAAAAACATGGAAATTTTTTAAGCTTCTTAATTTATTGTAATTATTGCTCAAAGAATAATTAACTAGCATATTTATTACTACTTTGTGGAAAACGTGCTCAGCTTTAAAAACCGTGGAAAAGAACCCCAAAGCGTGGAAATTTCCACGTTTCCGTGGTAAAATAGAAACCCTGTCTTCCCGCCCTCTGCCCGGCACTTTCCGAACGGCTTGAACTTGTTCAAAAAGGTTTCCCAAAATGCTCAAAGCCACCGAGCAGCTGAACATGATGAACATGAGACATTCTAAAGTAAATTGGCCCCAATAAATTTTGCTCAACTTTTAGCCAAGTTGCCAACGACGTCTGGCTGAACATCTTCCCATTCCTTGGACCGGCCCATCTGATACGGAAACTGTCGCTGATCAGTTGTCGTTTCACCGGTTTGGTGGGCGTTTATTTCAAGAAACGGACATGGGCACTCGGCGATTTGGAAATTCGCCGGTCGATGGACGTGCTGAGCGCTCAATTTGTGAACCATAGGGACGAGCGCGCGCCCATTCCGCAAGGGGCGCCACCCGACGAAGTGATCGGCTTCAAACGCATCACCATCCGGTGTGTGCTTTTTATGCCGTAATTTTGGCCCTTTTTTGAGCAAAATTTCATTTCTAAAAGTTGGCTTNTCTTACTCTTCGGGGGGTTCGGGTTCATGTGCCCGTTCTCACTCGGGTTGGGACTCAGTTTGGGGGAGGGGGTGACTCGGATTCCAGTGCTCAGTCTGTCTCTTATACACATCTAGATGTGTATAAGAGACGTTCATGTGCCCGTTCTCACTCGGGTTGGGACTCAGTTTGGGGGAGGGGGTGACTCGGATTCCAGTGCTCAGTTGACACCTGTCTCTTATACACATCTAGATGTGTATTTGCGCTTTCTACCAGTGACCGGCAAAATCGAATAATCGGGAGCATGGCGGGACCGGGGATCAAAATCCCGGTCTCGGGGTTTAGTACCGGTAACCTAAAAAAACCCCCAGGGGACACGGGGCTGGGATTGCGTAAAAATTTCGGGAATCGGGGTCGGGGACCAACCCTATTTTGAACAAAACCCCAATTTTTTAGATACATTGATCATACTGTGATCGACTTTCTGCATCGCATTCAGCACCTGCTGATCAACAACGCGGAGCAGCACATCAGTGTGGTGTTGAACATTGCATCGTCAGAAGGGCGGAGTTGGCACGTTGTGTCCCGGCACATTTGGCCCTTGCTCGCTTCCAACATTGACACACTGCACCTTGTCGTTGATGACCCGCTCGGCCTGTTCATGTTGCGCAGGTACGTGTCGCCAACCGTCCTGCGCAACTGTGCCGCACTCCGATTGCTCTATGTTGGCACGTTTTTCATTCACGGCTTTGCGCCGCTTGACGATCGCGGAAGGGCAACAGACAGTCAAGCAGTGTCTAAGTGGCTGCATACGCCTCGGGCGGATGGGCGCCCGAAGGTGTTCCAATTTTCCACATGGTCCAATTCGCAGCAAATGGTGGACGGGCTCAAGGAGGTGAGTCGTCATTTTGTTTGTCCTTTGAAAATTTGGTTTAAATTTTAGCCTCCAAATTTCCCGTTTTTGTTAAGAACAGCGCCGTAGGGGGCGGCGGGGGGGGGGGGGAGTTGAAACGAAATATCACTGCCCCTTGGCGAAATGCTTCCTCCGAGGCAAAAGAGGACAAATTTCTGAATTCCTTTAACCTCCTTTCCACAACAAAGAATGGACAAATTTTGAGATGAATTTTGTACCAATTTTTTAAATACTAAAATTTGTGCCGTGACCATCCGACACCGCACAGTATTTTTGTCATTTTTGGACACATATTTTCTTGTCTAAGCCCTTAACAATTGAAAACATTTTCCCCCGGAGGCGCCTGTTGGCGGTGCCGAACGCCTCCAAATGCTCGAATTGTCTGTCGTCTGTCCTTCAGATATTTCTCAGTCCATCTGCTGCTGCTAATGCCGCCACGCCAGCAGTTGCCGTCAGCTTTATTATTGTAATGCGTTTACGTTGTTTCCGCAACGCTGTTGTTGAACCGGTGCCATTTGTGTTGGACAATGAACGGCTCGGCGAGCGTTTGGCACTTCGTCGTGTTCAGGACAAAATGTGGCTGATTGAGCGCAGTCCCAATGGAGCAGACGCGACGCAATGGACGGAGTGGACGCGAGAAGCATTGGGGGAGGGCACTCGTGATCAGCAGCAACGGCCGCAGAACAGTGTGATCAACGTGCATGTTGCTGATCGGATCATTGGGTAAACGGCACAAAAAACCTGGGACTGGGACCGAACTCCCGGGACAGGATTTCACAGGGGACCTGGACTGGGACTGAACTCCCCGGACAGGATTTTCCAGGGGACCTGGACTGGGACTGAACTCCCCGGACAGGATTTCCCAGGGGAATTCTGTCCGAAAATGTTCAAAATTCCTGTCATCATTAACTTTGCCCTATTTCTGACCATTTTTTTGCTTAAAACCCTAAATCCTCCACAAAAATGGTCTGATTCTGATCTCCCGTTTAGTTTTGTACAGTCCTGATCACCCATCGACTACGTAGCGTAAAACATTGTCTAATCGAACCAAGCGAGCCGCACAAAACAATCGATTTGATCAATTATAACATCCCAAACTTTGTTTTTGTTTTAGCCAATCAAAATCAAATAATTTTGGCACCATTCAACGGCGTACAGTGCGCCAATAGCAAACATTTGCAGTTTGAATGGCACCGTATTAAAGTTTGCCTTGGGGCATACGGTAAAAACGGTAATTGAAAATGTCCTTGGGGATATTCAACAATAGACCAGAATATATTCACAACGGATCAGAATTATAGAAACAACGAACCAGAATTATAGAAACAAGAAATGCAAATGGTTCAGAAATTGCAATGCTTTAAAATGGTTTAAATTCTAATGGTTTTTCACAATCTTACTAATTCTTCCCACCTCTTGCTCCATGACGGCCTCTTTTGATCCGTCCGTCGTTGGGTTCTTCTCCTGTCCAGCTTCAACTTGATGTCCGGTTCCGTTGTTTATTTGCCTCGCCTTTGTGCCCCTCTCGGCACTGCTGTAGCAACGACGGATCAGAATTATAGAAACAACAAACCAGAATATAGCAACAACGGAGCAGAATTACCTATAACAAGATCAGAATTATAGAAACACGAACCAGAATTAACTATAGCAACAACGGACCAGAATATGCAAACAATACAACCAGAATAAGCAACAATAGACCAGAATATATTCACAACGGATCAGAATTATAGAAACAAGAAATGCAAATGGTTCAGAAATTGCAATGCTTTAAAATGGTTTAAATTCTAATGGTTTTTCACAATCTTACTAATTCTTCCCACCTCTTGCTCCATGACGGTCTCTTTTGATCCGTCCGTCGTTGGGTTCTTCTCCTGTCCAGCTTCAACTTGATGTCCGGTTCCGTTGTTTATTTGCCTCGCCTTTGTGCCCCTCTCGGCATTGCTGACGCCGTTCAATTTCGGCATTTTTTTGCCGCACTCCTCCACCTCCTCTTCCGACTCCATTCCGTCAATTCTGTTAAAAGAGAATTTTGTTATTTTTAAATATAAAAACATTTGCAGCCGAAATGTTACCGTATTTAAGATTAAAGGCTGTTCGAGACTTGTACCAAGAAATGACCCCGAGACTCAAGATTGAGACCCGAAAAAAGCGATAAATTTCTCGGCACGAGAACCAAGACTCTCGAACATTACTATTAATATTAGGGAATAGACTCTCCCGTAAAGCCAATGGCACTTTTTACAACAACAAAAAAGATAAGGAAATGAGGGCGGCGGGTGCTTGCTCTCAATGTGTGTGATGATCTCTCCGGTTAGTTGCCTCATTTTTGGCTCATTTCAATTTCCAATTTTGCATTTGGCAGCTGTCAAAACGCCACAATGTGCCCCGCGGCGCTATTCTTAATTTTGAAAAGCAAACATATGGCACACTGTGCAAATAAATATTTATAATTTATTATACAGAAACTCTAATTTTAAAAATGCTGTATTTCTGTGGCCGCTTTTCCAGTGTATAAAATAGTTGGCAAAAAAGTGACAATTTCCATCCGATTTTTACCGCCCTTTTTCCCTTTTCAAAATTCCCACAAAATGTGCCGTTTTAATCCGTGTGTTATAAATGCCATTGTTGTTGTGCTGCTGCTGGTCATGTTTGTGCCAGTGCCAATTGCTTCTTCAAGTCGTTCAAATTCAACGGGGGCGGGCGGCGGCTGTTGTCCCCACGGGAAGCTCTCAGTGAAAGGCAAGGGAAGCAATGTTAGCCTCCTGCTTAAGCAAAGCCATGCCCCTGGGGGGAAAAATGCCATCGTTGGACCAATGGGCATAAAATTTTAGCTCCATCTGGGATACCGTGGGGGATATTCTGGGTTGATCAAACTAGGGTTGAGCCCCGACCCCTAGGGGGCGGAAAAAGTCGGGGTCAGGGTTTTCGTCCCCGACCAAAAAACTCGGGGTTCGGGGTTTTTCCCAGCAAAAACCCCGAAAATTTCAAAAAAAAGTCGGGGTTCGGGGACGGGGCTCAACCCTAGATCAAACGATGGGGTGGTGGTGATCGATCCGTTGATTGATCAGAAAATGGGCAAGGGGAAGGAGGGCACTCAAACTTACGATGATCCATCCCCCTCTACTCTGAAGGCAATCATTTGGTCACCGAGGATGGCAATGTCGTCCAATTGCGCGGCATGTCCTTGTTCTGGAGCCAGTGGGAGCCGGGCGCAAAGTTCTTCAACGAGCAGACGGTCAAGTGTCTGAAGTGCAGTTGGCATGCCGACATTGTTGGACATTTTGAACAATTGGCGGGGGGGGGAGCAGGGAATATAACCAGATGCCAAAAATGCCCTAGAATCCGGCATCCGGCTCCCTAAAAATGTGTCATATTTGGGCTTCCGACTGAGGAAGTTCCCCTTTGCCCTTCGGTAGGGATGGGGAAGGTGCATGAGAAAGGATGCCTGCGTAGCTCAATGGTTAGAGCTGCCCACGGAAAGGGAAGATGTGGGTTCGAGTCCCACCGCGGGTTGATCTTTTGCACCTCCGCCGCCCATCGGATCACACATTTATTACGTGGCGCTCCCGGGTGGATGGGCGGATTGGCATTCGGTGAATCGATGAGCGTCGGCCGCTGCGATTCCCTCCCGGCTCGAGTGCCCCGGGGAGACAGAGAGACCGGAGACCGGTCTTCGAAAGGCCGGGGATGTCATATTTGGGCCATTTATTACGAATGTCCTAAAATCCGGCATCCGGTTACATCGCTGTTCCAAGACTGTCTCTTATACACATCTAGATGTGTATAAGAGACAGTCGTATTTATTACGTGGCGCTCCCGGGTGGATGGGCGGATTGGCATTCGGTGAATCGATGAGCGTCGGCCGCTGCGATTCCCTCCCGGCTCGAGTGCCCCGGGGAGACAGAGAGACCGGAGACCGGTCTTCGAAAGGCCGGGGATGTCATATTTGGGCCATTTATTACGAATGTCCTAAAATCCGGCATCCGGTTACATCGCTGTTCCAAGAACGCCACCGAGAATGACGATTTCAAAAGTCTCGAGACTCTCGAACAACCAGTCCATCCCCACCCCCCCCCGGAGTTGATCACATTATGTCCTCTCTTTTCAAAGGTCCGCGCTCCGCTAGCGGTGGACCAAGGCGGTTATTTGCAAAACCCAGACCAGGTTCTTTCCGATCAGTTGAACACACGATTCTGATCAATCCTCAAAAATCTTCTGCTTAAGGAGTACGCAAAGGTGGAGCGCGTGGTGAATGCGGCGATCAACAATTGCATGTCGGTGTTTTGTTGATCCGGATCTTTGTAAATGATCTGATCAGAAAGATTGGATCAATTACTATTCGAGCTTGATCGGGAAAATGCTTTTTTGATTTTCCAAAATCTTGCCCAATTCTTTAAGGTATGTGCTCATCGATTGGCACTACACGGACAGCACGGCGTACCAGGACAAAGCGGTGGAGTTTTTCAGCAGAATCAGCAAGTTGTGTGCAGGGAAGTGCAACTGTTTGTACGAGACGTGGAACGAGCCGAGGGACAACGATTGGTCCGCACAGCTGAAGCCGTACCATGAAGCGGTGATCAATGTAACGTCCAAACACTGATCAGAATGCTAATGAATGAGATAGAGCAAATTGTTAGCCACTGATCAGAATGCTGATGAATGAGATAGAGCAAATTGTTGGCCACTGATAAGAATGCTATGAATGANATGAATGAGATAGAGCAAATTGTTGGCCACTGATAAGAATGCTATGAATGAGATAGAGCAAATTGTTAGCCACTGATCAGAATGCTATGAATGAGATAGAGCAAATTGTTAGCCACTGATCAGAATGCTATGAATGAGATAGAGCAAATTGTTAGCCACTGATCAGTGCTATGAATGAGATAGAGCAAATTGTTAGCCACTGATCAGAATGCTATGAAATGAGATAGAGCAAATTGTTAGGCCACTGATCAGAATGCTATGAATGAGATAGAGCAAATTGTTAGCCACTGATCAGAATGCTATGAATGAGATAGAGCAAATTGTTAGCCACTGATCAGAATGCTATGAATGAGATAGAGCAAATTGTTAGCCACTGATCAGAATGCTATAAATGAGATAGAGAAAATTGTTAGCCACTGATCAGAATGCTATGAATGAGATAGAGCAAATTGTTAGCCACTGATCAGAATGCTATGAATGAGATAGAGCAAATTGTTAGCCACTGATCAGAATGCTATGAATGAGATAGAGCAAATTGTTAGCCACTGATCAGAATGCTATGAATGAGATAGAGCAAATTGTTAGCCACTGATAAGAATGCTATGAATGAGATAGAGCAAATTGTTAGCCACTGATCAGAATGCTATGAATGAGATAGAGCAAATTGTTAGCCACTGATCAGAATGCTCTGAGTGGGATCGCCGAAAATTAAGACAATTTGAAAGGGGTAGCTTCAACCACTAATCCTACCACCTATTAATGTTAGTGGCGTCTATTAATGCTAGCGTTTTCAAATGCTAATCACTGATCGGAATGCCCGCAGGCGATTCGTCAAAATGATCAGGAGGGAGTGGCAATCGTCGCGACGCCAAATTGGGACCAAGATGTGCAGGTGGCGGCCGACGATCCGATCAAAGATCAGACCAATGTGATGTGAGTCCAAAAATGCAGCAAATTCGCGCGCGCGCGCACGCGCACATTTCAAACAATGCAACCAACGCCACAGGTACGCGTTGCACTTCTATGCCGGCACTCACAAGCAGGAACTGCGGGACAAGGCGCTGCAGGCCATCAACAAAGGGCTGCCGTTGTTCGTCACCGAGTACGGCACGACGCCCAGCACGGGTGACGGCATGTCGGACCTTGGCGAAACATTGCAATGGTCCGCCGCTCTTGGCCTGGCCTAACAGAACGAATTCCCGAAACATTATTTTCTGGCATTTAAAGGTACGAATTTCTGGACAACAACCGCATTTCCTACATAAACTGGGCCGTCGACGACAAGTCGGAGCAGTCCGCGGCGCTGCAGCCCAACTCCGTGCCGGCCGACGTGTGCAGCGACGCCAAACTGAGCATATCGGGCGAATTTGTGAAGCGCGACTTGACCACCAAAAATGCCAAACCCCAAACAGGATGTGCCGACTTTTGATGCCGACATATTTTATTTCATGTGATCAGAACCGGTGATATGTCCAGATCATTCATCATTTTCGGATCAATGCACGCAAAAAAATGGGTTACTGAACATTTTTACTATTCTCTCTGATCAATCATTGAAGCAAAAAAATTATGCACTAACCAACATGTTGGTTGTGTTCAAGAATGCTAATTGTAAGGTCCAAATGGTTCTGGACATTTTGTTGGACGGGCTGAAGCTGCGTGACGAAAAGTTGTGGGTGCGCGTTTTCGTGGAAAGTTTTCGAAAAAAAAATAATTATTTTTAATATTTTTGAATAGAAATCCGTCCGGGTTTTCGAAAGCCCCGTCCCGTAGCGTTATTGTGTCCTATGTCAGTCACGTTTGGGTTTTCCAATAATGCGACTCATTGCAAATTTCTAAAAAACCAATTCTTTTTTTCAGTGAGCCGATATCGTAACTAAGACCAAAATTATGCCTGTAGGCGCCAAAATGGTTTAGCCGGCGGGAATGTGAAGTTTCCCCGGGGGTGAAGGATTGTCAAACCAATCAATTCAAAGCGATCGGCGGAGCCCCGATTTTTCACTTCTTTATTGCTTTAATGTTTTAGGGAAAAATACGGCGGTTGTAGCCCCAGTAGGGGGGAAGTTTGCTTACAAATTAGGTAAAGGATCAAAAAGGTGGGCAAATGGTTGGTGGTATAAGAAAAATGGGGAACAAAAACAGTGTTCGGTCGTAGGGTTTGGCGGTTTTCCTGGGAATTCTCTTCGGTTATCCGGCCCAAAAACCCTATCGGTTGTTAGCCGAACTGAAGAATCGCGCTTCTACGGTTCGGTTCGGTTCGGAACACCGCCACCCCTAGTCGGCCAGCTCGAACTGCCCTGTGGGGAGAATATCGGCGCTTAAATAACCAGTGATTTCTCGCGATGATACAAGATTGATGATCAGGATGGTGGGGGGGGGGGACAGTCGGGAAGCATCCATCATTCACGTGGAAAAGGTCAGTCAGTGATTGTTGAGAAGAAGCTGATCGATGGGAATGATATAGGGGGCATAGTTTTATGGCAAGGTGTTTCCGATCAGTTGAGTGTCCGGGCAAAAAGCAAAACCTTGATTTTGCGGGAGCAAAACTTTTGGAAATTCTGATCCAAAAAGACTTAAAATGGTGGGCCGGAACTCGCCGGAAATCCCCGGCCAATTGTATCCCATACCAATAGACACAAATCAAGCAGGCAGTCCACGACAATTAATGCTCGAATCACTGATCTGAACATCGATCACATTCTTCCAATTGCGATCAAATGCTTCACGTTCCCATTCCGCCCATTTCTGCTGCTCATCTCTCGCGATCGGAGCCCTTTTCAGCAACCATGGGCCATTCTGAACGCGTTGAAGTGCCAATTGTTCGCGAGTTTGTTCATTCTCCAATGCAAATGGCCCAAATTGATCGTAATTATGCAAATAAACAAAAACAACAATGTAATTGACAGAAGCGGAGGCATTGAAAAACTCCTAAAATGGCATAAATGTGTCAAAAACCCAATTTATAGTAAATGAGAGCACACCTGTTTTAGTGTCTCCACCATTGCTATTAAATTGTATTGATAAAAATATTTCAACACTTTTGGACGTCCATCGTCACGCGGAGTGTGAAGCCATTTGGACAACGCTTGACCATCAGATGCTTCACGGTGATCAGCGCCCAAACCGCAAGGAATTGTTGAGGTGGGGGGACGGATTGATCGAAGGTTGGCACAGTCGCGCAGAACGGTGGGCGAAATGTGAGTGCGCAGTTTGGACAAAATCTCGGAATTGAGCTCCATTTTGTTGACCTTGGACTTGAACAGGGGCCAAACATGTTGCGCAACAAGTTCACAGCACCGGTTGCTGGAAATGGAGAACATTTTCGTTTAATCCCCCACCCCTTGGGCCAATAACCCGTAAATGTTCAGCATCAAATTGATGTCCACGTTGAACATGTGGTGTTGAAAGCGACGGAGAAAGTCGATGACAGTGTGGTCGATATAACTTGAAAATGATTTGTTTTTTAATTAATTAACGACATAATCCGAATTAAACACATCGATTTGGAGAACGGATGTCGCCATTTTAAGGCAATCATGAGCGCCAAAACTACCTATTTAAAAAGGAAAGCCGCCATGGCCCATAACGGGAAATTGTTTAGTTATCATCGGTTCAGTTGCATCATCTATTGTACTTCTGCTACCATCTCGACTAACACCACCCAACAGTCCCGACAACATTCCCAAGTCAACAATTGTTTCGAGAGAAAAGCCCAAATTCATTAGGGGACAATTTGTCCGTGGGACCTCTTCGGATCCGTCCGTACTCGCCCAAACTGCCGTAATCCTTCCCCCATCATTTGCCAAAGCTTGAATCGATCGTATTTTTTGGCCCATTTCCAATAATTCCCTTAGCACACAATCAGGCATGGGCACGGATATCCGCGGGTATATATATATCCACTGTATATCCGGATAACGACGGATATGAATTTTGAAAAATGAGACGGTACAAAAACGGATACGGAGATACCGGGGGGCCGCGGATATATCCGGACACGGATTTAAACATTTGTATCCATGGCCACCATGCCTGTTCCTATTGCATCCCCCCGCTGTAACTGATCTCCCAAAATTCTCCTCTACCCAAAACAAGCAAATTTGTAGACCACAAACTCCGCCCATTCCCCCAAGCCTGTATATTTAAGCTGATCCATCTCACCAAATCGTCAGATTTTTCCATATTCACTCTCAGTCAGGTTTGCTGCCTGAACGCCTTCAACTTTGTGCTTAAACTTCCCCAAATAAATTCTGAACAAACTCCCCCCCCCCCAAAGTTTACTAAGCAATTCCCAACAAGTGTTGCTCGGACACAACAGCCGGACCTTTTGACATGGGACATTTTGAACGATTTTCCTTTATGAAACATTTTGGAGCAGTAATTGTCCTTGGCACTCTTTGATAATGATGTTCTTAACAAAATCTAAAAGATGCCTAAACTGTGTGCTAAAATTACAAAACAACTTTTTCCCCGCGGGGCTTAAATCGATATTGTGGGAAAATTTCGCAAATTTATCACCGAATGGTGATTTTGTTGAAGCCGGCCAACTTGCCAGGCGGTGGCCCCTGCTGAATCGGAAACCATTCGACGCGCGCGTGTTCTATGCGTCTGAAAATTGTCGCGCCCTTGCGCTTTACACCGCCCTCGGGGCGCAGAATTTCCATCTCGTCAAGTGCCAATTTGTGCGTTTTGAAATGCGTGTCCGCCAACCCGTCGAATCGATATGAAAGCATTGCCAGTTTGAGTCCGACTTCGGCAGGTCCAAGAAATGGGAAAATGCTCAACCAAACGTCGTCACAAATGATGCTTAAATTCATTTTTAAAATTTCAAAAAATGCTTCAAAAGCGGCGCTTACATTTGCCGCAAAATCATCGGCTTTTTCTTTTTGCCGGCAATGCGCGCACTTCGCCGTGTGCCGGTAAAAGTGATCACTGATCCGGTTGGCCCCGCCGGCGATTGACGGTGATCAGCAGAAATGGTGGAATTGTTGTGCCTCTTTTTCTTTGCGGGGGGTGCCATTTTTTTCTTTCTCAAATTTGTCCAAAAATGCCTAATAAAAAGGAATTTTTTATGGAAATAAGAGAACAGAAATAGGCACACACAAAAAGAGTAATACATAATAATCAATATATGTGCTTCCTTTAAGACAGCAAATTCTGTGCCTTTCTTTCTTCCCAAATTTATGCATTTTTTCCCATATATTACATATTGTGTAACGCGTATAATGGCAAAAATTGTTAGGATATACTGATAATATACCGTATTCACTCTTGTAATTCCACATTCTCTGATAATTCCACACTCTCTAATAATTCCGCCCTTTCTGAGGAGGTTGAAAAATAATTCCACATGTGGATTTACAAGAGTGAATACGGTATGTATTGTTTTAAAGTTTAAACCCGCAAATTCCGTCAACTTCCATTCTTATGCATTTTTTTATAGAGATTTTGTATGCGCTCTCATGCGATTATTACATATTGTGATACTTACATAATGACAAAAATTGTTAGCATATACTGTAGTATCAAAGCGAGGACAAAATGATTGTTTTTTGTTGAGTAAATTGCAAGCAAATGTACTAAGTACGAATGAATGAAAGGATAGAATTTTTTTTCTATATTTTTGAATCGAATATATATAATTGCGAAAAACTGATTTGTGTGAGAACATCCCCAACGCTCAAAAATGTCCCAATTTTGAGGTGGAAGAAGCAAAGGGTTAAATTTGTCCAATTATCATCATCAAATTATCCATTTATTTTCTTCATCTTAATTCGAGCACTTCAAATTCCTCGTCACTGTCGTATTCGAGGTCGTATTCTGAATATACAAAAACTGTTTAAGAAATTATAACAACAAATTCAATGCCCAAATAAATAACCACCCCAACCTTTAATGTTGAGCGGGTCGTCACGAAAAAAATCGCTTTCAAATGGCGTAAATTTTGGCCATCCCTTTGGGCGAGACTCAAGAATTTCGAACAGGGGCGGCGAAGAGCTGGGCAGGACGGAAGTCTTAAAACGCAATCTTTTGTCAGACTTGGTCGTTTGACTCTGATCGGAATCGATCAATGAATCCGATCAGACTTTGAGTCTAATCAAATTGAAATCGGATCAGACTCCATTCATCTCATGAATACGATCAGACTTTGAGTCTACTCAAATTAAAATCGAATCAGACGTCATTCATCTCTTGAGTGTGATGGTTATTGTGCCTGTATCATTTTCGTTTTTTGAAAATTTGTTTCCCTGTGCCCTCAGGCGAGAATTTGAAACCAAATCTTGTTCAGCTGATCTGTTGGGTTTGTTAAAAATGGACCTTAAGTCGATGAACAAGGTCCTTGTACTCCTCCAGGTTTCGTGTCAAGAATCCAAGTGCCAATGACGGGTCTAAATTAAAAAACTAAAAATCAACAACATTGTTTCGACCATAAAGCTGCATTTTGTATTGTCTGATCTGAACCTCTGATTTGGCAGATTCAGCCATACAATAATAAAACTTTTGGGGTCCGATTAAATCATCTTTTGGGGTCCGATCAAATCAACTTTTGGGGTACGATCAAATCAACTTTCAAATTCCGATCAAATCAACTTTTGGGATCCCGATCAAATCAACTTTTGGGGTCCGATCAAATCAACTTTTGGGGTACGATCAAATCAACTTTTGGGATCCGATCAAATCAACTTTTGAGGTTCGATCAAATCAACTTTTGGGGTCCGATCAAATCAACTTTTGGGATCCGATCAAATCAACTTTTGGGATCCGATCAAATCAACTTTTGGGGTCCGATCAAATCAACTTTTGGGATCCCGATCAAATCAACTTTTGAGGTTCGATCAAATCAACTTTTGGGGTCCGATCAAATCATCTTTTGGGGTCCGATCAAATCAACTTTTGAGGTTCGATCAAATCAACTTTAGGGTCCCGATCACATTAGTGAGCTGCCCCCCCCAAAGATCGTATGAATTGATCCAGACTCAAAGAGTACATAAATCACTCGCTCCTCTGCTGACCAAGTGTTTTGAAGTCCATTGTGAGAATGTACGGGCAGTGAAAAGAAGTGTCGTCAAATTCATGGGCAGACAATCGGTTTGGCACCTCAGCGCCCAATGGCTTCTCAAAAGTGGGACCTGAAGATTTTCGCGTAAATTTTCAGAAAATTTTTAAAGAAAAAAAAAATTAATCCGTTGAGATCACAAAAAAAAAAATGTGGCGAGAGAGAGAGACACTTACTGCTCGCGTGTCCTCCATTTTGGTCACCATTATAATGACGTTTCTCCTCAAGTTCCTCCCCATCGTCATCAAGCCGTTCATTCGTTCCACCAGTTGACGAACATTCTGTCCACTTTTCCCTATAAAAATGTTGCCAATTTTTGATTATTTAATTTTAAAAAGTGGGTTTTATTAAAATATTGAACCGCGAATTTCAAAAAGTTCAACTCCCAAAATTTTAAGGATATAAAAAACCTCCCAGAAAAATTCTGGTAGGGAATGTCGATGCCCAAGAACTGCTTGTTCTTTCCTACTTTTCTCCATCCTTCAGGTGTTGATGTTGCTGGGTCAGCGTTATCACATCGGCAAACGATTCGATGAACGAGTCGAGCGTGGGCCGCTCAACGGAGGAGGACAGCTCACCGGGCTCGGACGCCGTTGACGAGCAGTGCAGCGAATCAGCGCCACCACCGCAGCCGCTTCGGGACGAAATTTTGGAAACCGACGAAGACGTTGTCGGAAAGGAGATGCCCTCCTTCAATGGGAAGGAGTTCAGTCAAAAAAAAAGTAAAGAAGAGTCTGTTCAGGACTTTGGTTAACAATCAAATATCGATCAGATGATCTGAATAGTAAACCCAACCTACAAAAAAGGTTGGTCTGCCATTTCCATTTTTTGTATGGTCCCCGTTCAGTTCAGCAAAGCTGATCTGAACCCAATCTAATCTTATACTCGCTGATAACAACACCAGCAAGATGAATGGATTTTAAAATAAACAAAAAAATTTAAACATGTCATGTCGCGTACCCCCTGGTTGTGTTGGTTGTTCAACGATGAGCTGGACGACGACGACGTGCTGGCGGATAAAAGCAGTGACTGTGGCAGCGGTGGCAGGAACAGCCCCTCATCAACAGTACGGCTTGACGGGGACGTGGTGGAGCGYTGATGGCGAAGATAGTCGTCCAGCACGGAAGTGTCCATTGCCGAGCATGGKGACGGGAATTCCATTTGCCGCAGCGAAGAGGCAYCACCATTTGGGGCATCATCCTCAAGCAGTTTTCCTGGAATAAATTTCAATCACCACAAACTTTGGCAGRACCGAACCAAWTTTMCCAAATTTTTTTAAGCATTTTAATTAACCGAGTCGAACCCTTCACACACCCACACCAAACKYKCSARRKTTRTRRTSKTMATTATWATWYTRGWMGYSYGGAYGYAGSAGRASTWCMMRGMRGTRSA